>JAPYZO010002518.1:0-22187 GCA_030522905.1 Torymus flavipes | reverse complement strand
GAGAGAGAGAGAGAGGGAGAAAGAGTGGCTGCTGCCCCACCTTTTCACGGGGGGTTTTCAATAAAAGTGTAAATTTCGGCCGTCTGCGCGCGCCCGCCCTTCCTCCGCTTGGTCTTTTAAATCGCCGGGCTATTGAGAGCAGCGCCCGGCGTTTTATATCGCTTTATTTGGGTGTCTTCGGAGAGGAGGAGGAGTAGGAGAAGGAGTCGACGGTTTTGATGGGATGCGGTTGCGTGTCTATAGGGGAGGATTCGAGCGCTGAACAGAAAGAGAGGCTCTCGAATTTCGATTTTACGCGTCGATTCTATTTACATTATTCCGTGATTTTATTGCGATATATAGAAAAAATATTATACCCTGCGTGTAGACGCTTTGGTATTCTTACGCGTCACGCTTCGAATGTATTTATGCGGGATTTTAGTCCTTAATTTTTCAATTCGACGCTGATGTACACGAAACAAGTTGAATTTATACCTTTTTCTTTGCTGTTTTTCAAAGAACGACGCTGTTTGAACAGTTTTTATATTAAAAAAAGCGTCTGGATGTGACACCAGTATCGAATGGCTTTCAAATTGCCGTTTACATCGCAATATTCGTTTCAATTTGGAAAATAATCAAAACGTTTATAAAAATGACGCGAAACGTATATAGACCGAAACTTATAACTGAAAAGTCAGATTGCTGTTTTTTTGCGTGCCGTTGTTTTGCTTTGATATAAAAAAACAAAACACACACACACAGATTGACTGATTGGCAATTTTCACGAAGTGTCGATAGGTTTATTTACGTTTAATTTACGATACGACTTTATTAAAATATATCGAAGGCAACTATTCTATGCAGCTAGCGTGCAGAAAAATTAAATAAAGCCAGAAATTACAAACAATAACGCTCGATAAATAGAGATAAAATTTCATCATTAACAATTTCGTTTTATATTAATATAGCATAAAATAAAAAAAAAATCCTTAATTAAAAGTTTCATCACCAGCCACATAATTCTTTCCCGACACTAATAACCACATCTATGAAAACTTTCACTTCGAATCTCTCCGCGTGTATTATACTATACGCCCGTGTATATCTCGCTTATATCCACACGCATACATTCTGCCTGAATTCCGCAACTTTATCGCTCTCCTCGACGCAGTTTTCCGTATCACAGATGCCCTCCTCTCTCACTCTCTCTTAGTACACAGAATTCCGATTCTATCTCGACTACGCTCGTTCATGAGTTTAACATCTCGATGCTCTCTGTCGCTCTCTACGCTACAATCCTCCTCCTCCTCACACGCTCCGACGCAGTTAGCTGGAATAACGAGTGATCTCTACACGTATAGCATTTCTCTACACACTCGTACCTACTCGCGAGAAGTCGCGGCCCGCAATATAAACGCGACTACTATATACACGTGCAGGTAGCACACGAGAGAAATGTCGGATGATGCGCCATTACGAGCCGTTTATATGGAAAGGAAGCGCGGCAGCAGCCCCTTAAACGCTTCATCTAGCGAGAGAGAGAGAGCGAGCTGGCGACGCAGAATGGAGTTAAACGACTTGGCTACGCGACACGCCGGGTTAATTTTACTGTACGACGGAGAAGAGAGAGAGGAAATGCTGTGTATATATACGGCAACAACAGCAGCGTGTCGTATCATTCGTTCGGCTGCGTATACGAGCGGAATTAAGAGTCCTAAAGTCCGGCGCGGGGGCGTGTGAGGATACGGGAAAACGCGCGGCTGTTCGGAATATTGAGAGGTGCCGCCGGTGGGTTATGTCTGCGGCTGAGGGTGTTTGCCGTCTTTATGGCCTCGTTTTATCGGAGGGAAATTTAGTGAAAATGTTTCGGCGTTATACGGCCGAGCGAGGGAGCGAGAGAGAGATAAAGAAATGTGCGATTTGGCATGGATTTTCTTTTTATACATTTAAACAAACAATATGTGTACCTTCTACCCCGGTAAACAGCAAATTAAATATATACCTTCGCGAAACCGTTGCAACAACAGAAGCGGCAGCTTTACTACGTCCGCCGCGAAAAAGCAGCGGAATCGTAAAACCGAGCTGGCGCTTGTCGCTCCAGTCATTGTTTTTCACCGTCTCCACCCTTGATCCGTCCTTCCTCTTCCACCCTTTCTCTCTCTCTCTCTCTCTCTTCCGCACAGAGCGTCTGTCTATCTCCCTTTAGGGTTTCATAGGTCTGCGGCCAAGTCGTAAAACGATGCTAGTCGCGCGCTCGCTGTTTGTCGCCGGGGCGATTTTCCCCGGGGCGCCGCAGATGTGCGCCCAGCGTATACCCACCACCACTACCGCACATACATCTCTCTCTCTCGCACACACTCTTCTTTGCCGTATTTATTACCCTCGCACGGAATATCAGCGCTCGCACTGCCGCTGCTACAAGGAATCACTGGGCACCTCTCTCTCTCGCGTATTCATATAAATAAGTAACTCTCTCGTGCTTAAGCGTCGCCCGCATAAGAGCGGAAAAGAGAGCATTTGGGAAATGGAGGGGGAGAGGGTACGCGTTATTTACTCTCGACGAAATGGCCCTTTCGAGTTTCGTCGATGGATCGTAAATTCCGCGCGCGCTAGTGTATGTATATGTATATATATATACCAGCTCGACCTCGGCCTTGATGGATATACGCTCCTGACGGCCGAGGCTCTCGAGTGGACGGGATGAGACGCCTCCAAGCTGGAGCATTACGTACAGAACTGGGTTTATTAATTTTTCCGTCTCCCCGCGGGTAATAGGTTTTATGAGACCAGTGAGTCAGAAAAGATGATACGCCGGCGAAGTCTTTTTCCCGGTTCGTATTATATAGATGTATAGGGTTACTCGGTGCTGGTTATATTGCCTGCGAAGACGAGGAGCTCCGAAGTATTAATTACGTTTTCTGAGGTTATTTTTAGAATTATTTTGATTCTCTTGTATCCGAGTGGGATCAATGTGTCATTTTTATGTGTGATTTAAGGAAACAGAGGTTGAGTTCGAGTGATTTTGGCGCTAAGTGAATTTGTAATAGTTGAGTAATTATAACGAGGCGTTTTGAATTTATTGAAGTATTGTAGTAGCGAGATTATCTTAATAAAGAACCAATATAGCACAATGGTAAGTATCTATTAAGGCGCCCATTAAGCTTCATTATCGTAATACTCCGAGTTGTATTAATTGCACGGACTATTATTTCATTAGGACGTTATTCGATCAAACTGCAGATTACATTCATGGAAATTGCATGCGGAGCGAGAGGAGAAGGGCAAGTTTAAATGCAATCGTATTAGATGCATTATGGACGTAATTCTGAAGCTCAAACTAATAAGGCGCTTTTAATAAAATGGAGCGAATTATTATTTTATGAAAATTGGAGAGTTTATGCTTCACTGTGAAATTTCAACTGTAAATTGAAAAGTCGAAAATACGTTAGCTTAGTTGAAATTACTGAAATAATAATTTTGATATGAACATACGTCGAGTTTGATAAACATAAATCGACAAATATTATAAAATGAACAAAATATACGTACGATTTATCTCGCATAGAATAGCATTAAATAATTGAAGTTCATTATTTTTGCATCCAGCCTGACCTTCTTGAAAGTTTAAAATGGTTCATCCAATATCAAGCATTATCAGAGAATTTATTCGTTTTTCATGACTTAAAATTCGCCTGAAAATTCATATTTTCCTTTAAATTCTCAGTTAAAAAATTAAATCAACTACGATTCAATAATAAACAAAAAATACCTCGTTCTATCCTATTAATACGTTTTTCAAATTTCAAAAATGTACAAATCGACAAATCTGAAAACAACGTTTATTAATAAACCTTTCATCATCTGTTTTCCATTAAAGGCAACCCATCGACAGAGAACGAGAATAAAACTTTCACAACTTTCGAATGCATATCGCCTACGCGCTCTCGCTCTTTATTATCAGCACAAAGCGAACCGCACGAGCGCGTTTTAACTTCGCCGCCGCTTTAGCTCTCTCTCTCTCTCTCATTCATCTATATTCCAGGAAGCATCGTATTTGCGCAACTTTATACTCGCTCGATCGCGCGTTAGATTTTTCACTCGATATTCGCTCGAGAAGCAGCAACAACAACGACGACGACGTCGAAAAATCGGATTCGCGAGAATTCCCGATAAATCAGAAACAAATAAAACGTCCGCTGTATTATCGACAAGTTGACAATAGGCCGACGTGCGCGCGTCTGCAGTAACGGAGATATGTTTTTCCGGGGAAGTTACGCGGAAAAATCGTTACTGGGTCACTCGCTCAAGCTCTGCGGCAGAGGAATGTATAAGAAAAAGGTCGGTTCATCCAAACTCCTTCTTTTTTTTTGATTTGTTATTAACACGCGTGAACGGATACGTTGATTTTTTTGTGAAAATGAAAACGTTCCAGTCCTATATGGCGGGCGGGTCGAATTGTTTTCCCGGCTTGGGCGAACTGTAAAAGGGACTTTAGTTGAACGAAGCACGAAATTTAATCAATTTTTGTCTTTGCCCGTATAGTTTTCAATGCGCCCTTCCACGAAAAAGTATATTTTTTCGCGAATATGAATCGAATAGTCAATAGAGGAGCTTCATCCCACAGATTTAAAATTTACTTTTCATATAACAATATTAACGTAATTTTGTAAAATAACAATTTTTTATTATTGTTTCGGAAGAACAAACTACAATATTGATTCTAAAATGTTTTTCAACGAAATATGAATAAACATTTTTGGATGTTTTTTCAAGCACACGATGTATAAAAGCGGGTCGAATAACAGTCATGTTTTTCTAGAGTTTGCAAGCGCTTTTAGCGCATTTCTGCTTATGCAAACTCATACAAAATGCATAAAATTATCTAAAAATTAAACGTGTCTGAGAAAGGTTACACGCCCCCAGATGAAAACAAATACATATATTATTCCATTTCAACGAATCTGAATAACATTGTCTCTCAAAATTGAAAAAAAAAGAACTCAGAGGAAAAATATGTGTGATCCCCCCTGGCTTAGTTTGAATTTACACACGCATTCTGAGGGCACCCGAACGTGTTCCATGCAGCGCGAAATTTCAATCGCCTAATCAAAAGAAATACGACGCTCGCACGATTAATCCGGGAGATTACCCCTAAACCGTGTAATAATTTTGGAATTTTCGATACAAGCGCGCATATGAATTCTCGTCGCCGTTTGCAATTTTCCGCGCCATAGGGCACGCGGGCCGTCGCCGATAACGAAACGATACACACACATAGATAGACAGAGAGGTAGGGGGATGAAAAGGAGAATGAGATGTCGACCCTCCGTCGAGCTCGCACTAACTGCCTACGCACTCCTCTCCCGTTGTGTCTGCGCGTGCGTGTCTTCCTTTCATTCACGTCTTGCTCGAGCGTTTTATTTTTATTGCCGACTGTAATGTATCTTTTTTTTGGGCTTTAAAGTTGTCTACCCTATCGCAGCGATAACTAGCATGATTTTTGTGGAAAATTAATTTCGACTTCCGCTGTTATATGCGAAATGAAACCGGAAGTTCCAAGCTAAACGAGGTAGATTTATCTTCTTGAACGTATACACACGTGAGTGTGAGCGGAAAATAAGGCGGGATATGTATATTAGATAAGTAATATCGGGAAGGAAGATCACGGATTCGAGGCGGAAAAAAAGCCGTGAGATAACGACGCAAACTCCCCTCCTCTCGCCTTCGCGCGCGAACAAAAAAGTTGTAATTTTTACAAGAAAGAAGGGGAAAGGCGGTTTTTCTTATTCTTAGGCGTCTATCCCTCGACGTTTTCGGAGCTACAGACGCGTGTCTTCGGGTGTAATTTATGAAAATTATCCGCAGGCCCGAGCTTTTTTCGCGTGACAAATTATGCGGATTTATGCGCGCGCGCTGGATATAGAGTGTCGGCAGATGAATAAATTTTGGGGGAGGCATGAGTAGTTTACGTGGGAGCTTTGTTTTCGGGTGAATCGCGTGTTACGATGTACGATGGGTGTTGGGGAATACAAGGCATTGTAGAAGTTTTGAAGGTTCGGTAATTGAAACATTTTTACGGAATCGGTTGATATTTTTTACGACAATTTCCTAATTATTGTACATTTAAAAAATGTAAATTCAGTGGACAGGCAGTGGTCGTGCTTTAATCTTAATGTACGTTTATATTAGGATGAATTCAAATTTATATGGTCAATTAGTACGAATACTTTACACTATGTTCTACAGTGTACAGCTGTCATTAACAGACGAATAAATTTTGAATCATTAAAGAGGCATTCATTCGTCAACAATTTAAATGGTTAATCAATATTAAACCTTAACCTATATAAGACTACACGTATATAATACCCCATACATAAAGCCGACCAATCAAGCGAAAAGAGCAAAAATCGCCCTCTGCCGATTCACCTTTAGCTCCGACTAATTAAATCCACGAATAAACGTCGACCTCCTCGCGCCGTGTAGCCGTCTTTCCTCGCGCGCCACTGCCCCGGCTAAGAGGTGCACAAAGCACGGTCCATTTTCCAATAACTCTTACACGCTCTCCCTCAAGGCTCTATATACGTGTGTAATAGCAGCAGTACACTATATACCCTTATATACCTATAGTATCGCCCCTCGAGCTAAAAGCAACACTCGGAGATAAGGATAAGAGGCCGGATATCGCGCGATCCCTTAAAGGGATCGTGATGCGCGCGAGATTTTACCGCCGCTGCCGTGTAATGCCTCGAGAATGCCAGCGCAAGGACACTAATTCCGACGGCTTATCCCCACCCTCCTCGAAGATATACATACGCTTCCACGCGCGCGAGCTTGCGTCGATAAAACGGCGAGCAATTTTCCCGGACATTCTATGGGGCCCAGCTCCGCGTAAATACGTAATACGGGAAATCCAACGCGTCGAGTCGGCAAATGACAGCGCGCGAGGGACAGGGAAGATAACAGAGCGTCAGTGCGCGAGGAAAATTAATTCATCCCTGTATACGCGCGCGCGCGTTTTAACGAGCCCGAGCTTGTGTGAGGCTGGGTGTATGTATATGGTTGATCGATAAAACAAGTGCGACGATGCAGGTGCAGGGCAGCAGCGCCTGCATTAGCCGCTTTTCCAGCGCTCTACTATATATACATGCCATCGACATTCCTCAATTAATGTCGGCTGGAGAGAGAGGGGGAGAGGGCTATTGCACGGGCATGAGCGAAATGAAGCCTCGCGAGTGGCCGATATTTATGCCCAACTATATTCGCGCTCTCGTGGATGACAAATATTTTCGCCCGTGCTTGAATTATCGCTCTTCGAGCGTGCTTTTTTGTTTTTTGTAAAGTTTTCTACGTGTGTGTTATTTTTTTCGATGGTCGAGCTGTTGTAGAGAGCGCTTGGGTATCTGCATGACGTGATTTTTCGATGAGCGTGGTGATTTTTAAATGTTTTGTTTAGCAGGATGGTCTTTTTATCGGTGAATTTGGGGCGGATTAAAATGTGCTGCTGTACGATATGCATACTATAACGGTTTGAAATTTTAACGGTTCTAGAGCTTTAATCGTTTGCTATACGCACAGATTTTATTTTTATTTTCCGTGTTTTCCGTCGCTAGGCAAATAGCTTATAATAATAAAGTGGACATGATTGTTCAATCGCAAACAATGCAGCGACGAAAATCAATATTTTCATTATATCAACTTTCGACGGCGATGTTTTATTACTTCTCGGCAACATGAAATTTATATGCCGGCCGCTATGCCATCGAAAGAGTGAACGTAAAATATTTAATTGTGCTTTATTTGATTATCCGTGTACACGATATCGGGAAAAGTTACAAATACGCGTATATTTCCCGAACGCGCTCACACAGACGGCCAATTGCGAATTATTAACTACCGGCTTTTTTACGTCGAAAATTTAAACAATAACCCCCATACACTGCACTCACGCGTCTATATACCGATGAGTTATACACGTTCGGAGGGTTTTTAAAATCGCACTTATCACGATTGGATAAAATTCGGGAACGCTCGTCTTTTTACTTGGCCGAGTTAACTATCTCTCTCTCTCTCCCTCTCTCTCTCGACCGGAGCTGATACACACACGCTCATATACGATCATTTAAAATGCCGAATTCCATAAATTTCCACGATCGAATTTTAATTAAAACGAGATTAACCGAGGAAAATTTCGCCGAAAACAAACACAGCCCCACGAGCCTGCGATCAATTCCCCTGGCGTCCATGCTAAATGCAGCCGAGGCTATAGGGGGTCCCTCTGCGTTCGGAAAACGGCCAATTCACCGCTTTTTAATTTCGGACAGAGAGGCGCCGCGGCGGAGAAACGCCCGCGGGACAGCGTGACACTGCCGAAACGAAGAAAGGAAAAAAGAACGAGCTTAGTATATAACTGACAGCGAAGAGACAGCGGGTGCTGGCAGGCGCGCGCTCGCGCCTTGAGACGGCCGCAAGACGTCTGCCGAGCCTCCTCCTCCCCGCGTGATTTATTTCACGAATGCGAGCGCCCGCGAGAGAGAGTGAGAGAGCCAAAGTGGAACGGAGAGTAGCAGGTGCAGGTCCGCTCTCGTCCCGGAAAGTGCCTCCACATGTGTTCTCTCTCTCTCTCCCTCGCTACTATACGCTGCGGCTAGATTGTTTTTTTAATATTAAGAATCCCAGCGGAGAGAGGAAAGTATAGTGGCCGCTCTCTCTCTCTCTCTCGCTTATAAACTTTTTTCATTTATGCGCCCTGTAAGGCACATACGTCTGCGCTGGCGGTGATTTGGTCATTTTCGCGGTGACTCTCCGCATTTTTTCTGCGGTATAAGGGCGCGAGCGCTATATTTCGCGCTTTACCCGGCCCAGTATATTTTATCTGTCATTTGATTAAACGTCCTTTCGTTCAATTTATTTATTTTTCTCCTCTCCTTTTCAACGTGACCGCGGAAATTGAGGGCATTAATTGAAGCGATGAAAGCGAGTTTATTATTGGATCTCGCTGAAATATATATAGGTATATATATTTTTAATAGTTCGTAAAAGAGTGCGTTAGAAGGGTCGAACGACCGATGAGTGTTGACGGTGGAGCTCGCGGGCTTTTTTCGTATTAATAAATAAATAAAGCGGCATAAAAAAGCACAAGCGACGGTGATACTGGAAAAATGCTGCCTCGTTATATATACCCTGAATAAAGCTCATGAGTTACGCGAGGTTTTTCGAAAAATTTATTACGATGTAAATTTTCAATAATATTACGTTATTAACTTTTAATAAATCGTTAAAGATGTTGGGAAAATTTTCGAAAATTTAATATTTTACGCTAGATAATAAGAGAGATTTTAAAGTATTTTTTTGACCTCGTTTTTTTTAAAGACGATTAATTCGTTACACACAGCGCGGGCAACACCCACAGAGACTTTTATCTCAAGTTGCGCACGCATACAAATTGCATAGTAGCAAATTTCAACGGGGTGCACTTTTGCATTTTCATTACTCTTTGCACGCGAAGAAAAAATTTAATAAGGTTCACCCAGCGGAAAATACGATGCGCGTTATCCTTTGGCAAAAATTTAGATATAAGAAAAGGCACTTGATAATTTTTTTAATTCTTGGCGGGGTAATTAATTTTTGAATAAGCTTTTTTGTTGGTTTAATATAATTCAGGTTTTGTTTTTCAGATTTTATTTTAATGTAGAGAGTTTCCTCTTAACTTCGCATTATAACTTTCATCACCAAAGAATATTAATAAACTATAATTATTAATTAAACATGCGCAATGAAACGGAATTCTTTACAAATGTTAAAATAAAACAAGTTTGATATCTAAATAAATCCATTCTATTACGTGGATGATTCTTTTTTATCGTCAGGAGATGAATATATCCCGCTCAGCAATAAAAAATTCTCCCGAAAGACTTTTGAGATCCCGCGGCAACTCTCCCTCTCGTTCTCTCTTCCAGTATTTACCCACGGAAAAAACTTGCGATTCTCACCGGCGCGATTATAAAACCGCGATATGAAATTCTTGCGGCGGAGGCTCGGGAGCAAGGGTTTTCCGCGATACAACCACCTCATACGAACTTCAAACTCTCTCCAACGCGCACGCACATATCTATATATGTATACCCAGAAAACCGCACTCGCATGTGTATATATATATACATGAGCAAAGAGTGCGAGAGCGAGAGACGAAAAGCGAAGGGCTGCCCGAGCGTGAAATAAAGAAGAGCGACGGGGGCGCAGGCGTTCCATACGCAAACCTCAAAGAATAGCTTATTTTAAAGCGATCGCGAAACGCTTTTCATGCCCGGGAGGATGATGGAATCGCGTTTCATCCGACTCTGCCGAGGTGCCCCCCGTGAAAAATGATCGAAAGAGCGAGCGAGCGCGTACGCGAGGATCTCTTTCACCCGGTTCTATTGGCCCGATATATATAGCTGCTGCTCTCACCCCCTTCTATACCTTCGGATTCCGCCAATTCCCGCCATTCTTCCCTTTATGCCTCGTCGGTCTTTGTGTGTGTGTGTGTGTGTGTGTGTGCGAGCGCGATAAATATAAAGTATCGCACACGCGCACGAGTAGGTGTGTGTGTAGCTGTGAGTCTAATAGTATACCTGTCGGATGGCAGAGCGGTGATTCCACGCGGCTCGAATTGTCTATTACGAGGGTTGGGTCTGATTTTTTTTTTTTGCGTTTTATCTTTGTGTGACGTTTGTAAAGAGACGAGGGAGAGAGAGAGCGAAGGGCTCTAGAGGTGAAGATGATACACGCGTTGATGTTGAATTGCGATGAGCTCTCGGACTGTATATACTTCACTGCTATATATAGCTAGATATGCTGATTGCGTTCCTGTTTGAACGGTTGAAAGTGGAAAGTAGTATATTCCCGCCCGGCATCGAGGTATTTGATTAAAAAGAATTGCTAGAATTCCATTAATAATTTTCCTGCGCGCAGCTTGTGGTCGATGTTTTTCAGGATGTTTGATCGAGAAATGATTCGATTTCTACGGACGCTTCCGCGAATTCATGAGCTATACGAGCGCGCGCAGCTTCTCTTTTATTTACAACTCGTTTGAAAAACGAGAGATAGATAGAAAATTTCTCTCCCGACATTATTAATCATATGCAAATGAGAGCTCGCGGGATATTAATGCCATACGCGTCGTCCAACGAGAGAGAGGGAAAAAATAGCGAAGAAATATTAGCTTTAGTCATGAACCCAGTAATTATCAATATACAATTTAAATATCACAAAACATGCCTTATAATTTATTAACAGATAAAGATCGCTACACACGTGCGCAGAGCGATAGGCTACCCTTTGTGTAACACAATCTCACTCGAACATCAAAGAATAACACGTTGGAGAACACTCAATTAACGATAAAATCTCTCGCGGCGGCAGCAACTGATACACGCGCGCAGCTTCCTGCACTCCGGCGCGCGTGCGACAGAGAATTTATCGGCGCCCCGATTGAAACATCATTATAAATTACGAAAGCGCATAATTAAAGCCCGGCAGCGACGGGAGCCACCCGAAGAAACAATTACCATATTCGATTTCACCCTGCCCGAAAAACGAGAAACAACGTACCCTCTCTCTCTCTCTCTCTCTCTCTTCTGTATACGCGCGATAAATATCACCGTCGAAAGGCCATCGAGCGATTATAAAATGGTTACGGCGAGCGCGCGAATTCGTTCGCATATATATAACGAAGAGCGGAAAGGGGAAGAGAGAAGAGGAGGCACGGATGATAGCTCGCGGGCTGCAGGTTCGGACTTTTTCGCGCGCCTCGTCGCCGTCATCTTTTTTTTTTGTTTTGCCGTCGCCGCTGCTGCCCGGAGGGAGCAAAAGCGAGAAGAGCAACGATTGCATTTTCATCGCGCCGATGCCGTTTAATTTGTCGATGCGGCGCGCGAGACGCCAGTTACGATTCATTGATATTCGAGGCTGGTTTAGGGAGCTGCAGCGTTGTTCAATGCTTCACTCACGATAAATGATTTTTGGCATAAATTTTTATATTATTTGTTAAAGAAATCTTTAGCTTACTCATAATTAATTCTGTATTTTTACAACTTGGAAATTTTAATATGAATAATTATTTAAATAAGTTTTTCGGGAAGAAAACTTTTTCATTACCGAGAAGGGCGGAAGTTGTGTAAGGCAAATTTAATAACATATTTCCGAGTGCTCCTATATTTCGAGACAAAGAAGCGCGTGGGGCGAGGAGTAAACTCGCGGGAATCAATATTGCTGGTTTGAAACGTTAGACCTCAACTCATACGTCAATATAAGAGCTCGAGAAATATGAATTCGAATGAAGCGTTGGCTTCTCTCTCTCTCCCCCTCTCTCTTGCAATAGAGCAATAAAGACACGACTCCACTATAAACTACAAGTGTATAAAAATAAAGTTTTATACCCGGCAATCAAACCATAAAGTTGCAACAAAAGGATATAAATGTAAACTAAAATAACGAGCAGCGCTCTACTTTATACAGGGAGAGGCTAGTTTTACGGACTTTCGCGTACATCGAAATCCGCGCTTTGAAATCCAATTACAGAGATGAAGATTAATCATAAAAGCCAGAATTCAGCGAGCGTAATAAGCCGTAAAACAAATTATCTCCTGGGCTGCTCCCTCTCTCTAACTACATTTATAACTCGTGTTTCTAGCCCTTCAGATCCCATCAATTCCTCGGGCGCGTGCGGACCCTCGCGAAAGTCAGAAATACGAGACCCACTGCACTTGACACTAATTCGCTGCCAGTTATTAATCTCATTCATGTTTTAGTATGTATTTTGGAAAATGTGCGGAGCTTTGGATGAAAACGATATGCTCCCCTGGCATGCGTTTGAATAATTAATGACTTCTCTTTACAGAAGCGACGTTTTTGTTAGAAGACTATAAAGCGATTGTTTTAATGTAACATTGTTAAGGTAATTTTGTAACATCACATAATGAAAACGAATATAACAACTACGTAATTTAGTGACTTGGCATAGTTCGTCATATTATGACTAAACCATTAAGCCAATTACCATTCTCACCGAACCTACAATTACACTTGACTCACCAGTCATAAAGACGAATTTTTGGAACAAAAGACGACGACCCTAATAAAACGATAACCTTACAACGCTGCTGCTACCACTTGCAAAAAAGGGGCAATCAAGCATTTCATTTAACAAGCTCCAGAAATGCAAATCAAACTCACTCTCTATCTCTCTCTCCCCGAGAAATTATTCCCCCTAATCTCGCGACGATCTCGTTCAACCCAACGCCGCTTTAGATAGACTGAGAGAGCGCGCGCGCAACAGTGCCGCCACCACCGCTGCCGTCGCCGCTGCGATTTTATCGCGACGATATTTGCTGCACTACACTTGCTCTCCCGTCGTACTTACACGCGGCGCTGTGTCTCTGTACACGTATATACCTATATACACACACACCATGTGCCGCCGCGGCAATCTTATAATTCCGCCGGCGCGTGCAGAGGACACTTGGGAATATTCGAAGGGCTGCGTGTGCTTCTTCAATCTCTCTCCGCCTTCTCTTTTTTCTCTCTCTCTTACTCGACGCCGAGAGTATTATCAGCCCTCCGTCTCTCTCTCTCTTCTTCGCGTGAAGGGGAATTATGTATTCCTCGCGAAACTCGACACCGGCCGTATGGGGACGAGACGAGGGCCGAGGAGAGAGAGAGAGAGCTAGCCGCCCCTCGTCCCGTAAAATGACACTGTAATAGACAGGTTCGCCGTCGCTGCCGACCGTCGAGTCTCTCCCCGCGCGCAAAGGGAAACTGGAATATACGCCTCGCACTGGCAGACGCGACTATGATTAACCGAGTTTCTAGAGTTTTATTAAAGCACGCCACTCGACTCCCGCGCTCTCTCTCTCCCTTACGCTATATAGTAGGGCATATACACACGCGTATAGAGAGAGAGAGAGAGAGAGAGAGAACGTTTTCTTTGCTGGTATACCGACGCCCCTACGCGTACTGCCCTACAACAGTCTCTCGTCGCTGCTTCGCCTCTGGGATTTTTGCTTTTTGCTTGATTATTTCGAGGTGAAGGAGAGACAGAGAGTTGGCAGTTGCGTAAGGCCGGAATACTAAGGCGGCTCTCGGTTTCATTTTTTTTTCTCTCTCTTCATGATGCATGAGCCGCGTGAGATATTAGGTATGATATTGGAAGGTGGCGCCCAAGCGCTGTTAATAATTCATTCGTTACAGCCTGGCTGTTTCGGAGGTGGTATTTGTGAATGGTTTGAGCTTGTGAAATATTTATTGCGGACAAGATTAATAGTACAGGTATTTCTTTCTTGGTAGCCGCAGATGAACTTCGAGATTGATAATGAGTGTGGAGAATAAAGTCGGGATTGGGTATTATCGCGGTCGATGTTGAAATATATCAGTTAGTGGGGTTTTGTTTTTATGTGGGCGGTGTGGTATGTGAAATGACAAATCTGGGCAATAAACTTTTACAGCTTTTATTTCAGACTAAACCATATCGCAAGGATATATGGAAATGTCAAAAGGTAAAAAACTACACGGAAGCTATCTCTCTCTATCTCTCTCTCTCTCTCTCTTTCCCAAAGTAAAGCATACCCCCCGAACATATCATGAAAAAAAAAGTACTCAAATCCCTTCAATACCACGAGTGAAGAGATGATTCCATCGACACGTTGCTCACACTCTCGCGCAACAATATTGATTTCTTTTTCACTTTTCGTATGTACGCCACTTTTTTTCTCCCCGTCGTTTATGAACTTTCATCCCACACGATGGCCATCGCGCGTGGGAATTTGTCCACCCAGCGCTCACAAAAAAATACTCTCGATGACATACGCACACACACACACACAGGTACGAAAGCTCTGGAGCTTGATCGCATACACGACGTATAATCGTCGTCCGGAGGGCGCGCGCATGCACACGCGATAAAACAGCGCGGAATGGTACACACTACTCTCTCGCGATCTGCCAGTCCATCGGCTTACCGCACGACGATTTCCCGAAATCCGAGAGCATGCAGCTAGCGAGTGAAAAAGTAGCAGCAGCAGCAGCAGTCGCGTGAACCGATATTCGCGTGGCCGAGCGTCCGCGGAAAGTTAAACCGTCGATTTGCCCGTGGCAAATTCGCGAGAGGCCGGGAGAGAGAGAGAGAGAGAGAGAGAGAGAGCGGATCGGCGATATATTATTTGGCCGCTTTAATGCGCTATAAGCTTCTATAAATATCGGCCACTGCCACTGCCGCTGTCCGTATTTATACACGCGTATATACCTGCGGCTGTGTATGTGTGTATATAGACGCGCGCTTTCGGCGTACATTTTCGGCCGAAAAAGAAATATTAGCTTAACGGATTTTGAAAGCCCGGCGTATAAGCACATTACCAGTCGCTTAACTTTGCGCTATATGGTTGGACGCAAAAAGCTCTCTCGCTCTATCTCTCTCTCTCTCTCTCTCCACCGTTCGCTTGTATACGTATAATACATGCGTATATATATGCTCGGACGTACGCTGCTGCCACTTGTAAATATGACTGATGGAAGAAGTATCGGAAGGAAAACGTTGAAACGTTAACAAATCGAATTTTTCGCACGCTCTCTCTCTCTCGTGTACGATAATTGATAAGAATGCGGGTAAATAGACGCGGGGGGATACACGTATGTACCGAAATGGGATGTGCGTGTAAAAAGTTTACGCTTCATTTGGGGGAAATAAAGCCGGATGGCGGCGCGTTGTTGTTATTTTGTTTTCGTGTATAAATTGAACAATCAAATTCACCATTTGAAAGCAACATTTCATTATTTAATTGGTTTCCATTATTTAATATGTATACGAGAATGTACCGTCCATTTAGTAATTAACGATTTTGAACTCGTGTGCAAGCACTGCTGGTACTTTGTTTTCGAAAAAAAGAAAAATCAAATATATAAAAGCCAGTTAATTTACATCGGGTAATAATAAAACGTTGCTCTTTATATACTATTTGCGAAATTTATTCTACTATGTCAAGTATAAACGCACAATTAAAATCCAATATTAAATAAAATCTAAAAAAAGAACTTCATCAAAGGACGTGCACACTTTTGCTTCTATACTCATACATGAAAGCACCACGCAGCTTTCCACCCTCCCATCTCCGCAGCTACGTCTGTCTGTAAACCGATGTAAAATTGCCGGGTGACCAAAGCACTCACGGCCGTCATCCCCGGTCAGCTCGGATAATTATGAGGCAGCCGGTAGAACCGAGAACGCAGGGAAATTGAAAGCCTCGATATATAGGGAGGAAGGGGGGAGGCGAGGGGCTCTGCACGCGGGAGAGAGCAGAGACTAGAGAAGTTTTTCAGGTGTAAGTAGGATTAAGCGCGTCTGGTATAGGGAATGCCTAACTATCGCTTTACGAGCGAGCTTTTACGCGGGCGCTCGCGCCGGACTTAACCTCGCGCTCTGTGGGCTAAAGGGAGTATACGCGTAGAGCAGCAGTAATGGTAGTAGCCTTCGAAAGTTTTATCCTCTTAATGTGCACATCGAACGGTCGGGACAGGTAGCTTAGGCTTGGCCCTAGGTTAGTACTGCTGCTCCGGTGGTAGTTGATTATTATCCTTATTAAAACATTAGCGTGGCTGCATTTGGTATAGAAACTATATTAGAGATGATTTTTATTATACCAAATCACCGAAACTCTTCTACAGTCACGTGCAGTATACTTAAGCTCCTCTAGCCTGTATAATTTACTTCCCTGTGTAACTATATACATCTTTTCTCCGCTCGTAAAAATCTCAAGCTCTGTCTCCATAACAATACACTACGACAGGCCGTCTAAGGGCGCGATAACACGATGAAATATCCCAGTGACAAACTACACTATATATCCCTCTACTCCCACGTCGAAAAATCATTGTGAATTAGCTTCGCGTGGCCCCTGTATCTATATACGGTCAGCACACATATCTCCAAGCTCGCCGTGATAACTGTATAGCGACTCGTCGCGCCTGAGAAAGATCGTCGCTTGTTCCAGCGCACGCAGTCCGGGGGGTGACTAAGAAACTCCGAGAACGCCGTCGGGGCGATAACAATACCCACGGGACTCGTGTATGTGTGTACGCGCGAGACGCTGCAAACTTCGTTTCGCCCTGTGTGTCATCCAGACAGGGGGGCGGCGGCCAGCCCTGACAATTATTAGCCATTGCGCGTGTCCCCTCGGCCTCGTTTTTTTCTCGCTCTCTCTCTCTCACTCTCTCTTGTTCGATGTATATATGTATACGGACAGACGGTGGTTCGATCTAGGACTGCTCCCACGCGACGCATTACGGGGACAGTCGAGGGTGTGTAATGAAAATCACGCGGTACGGGGGAAAAGGGAAAAAGTCAGAGGCGCGCGAGGTGAAATGTGGCGACACGTCGCCCGCCAATTAGCATTGGAGAAGAGAAGAGCAAGGTCGAGACAGGGAGAAAAGGAGGAGGAGGATGGTGCATAAGGGATGCGCGTAGAGATGGGGACACCCGGATATAAAGCGGAGAGTGATGAGATTGAGCCCGCATTGTTCGGGGTTTTTTATATAAGCGCGAGCGCCCGAGACTTTTATGGGAAGATTTCGAGGGGTAAGCCTGATTTAGGATTGATTCTTTCGGTCTCCGCTGCGGCGGTTAATGACGCGCGCGAGAGCGCGTGAAGCGTTGAGCGTGCGGTCTTTATATATTATGTCGCTGGAGCATTGTATGCGGTGCGTGATCTATAGATGATAAATCGAGTGAGTTATTTTTGATTCTCCTTTTTGTTGTCGAGGATACGGAAGTGACTAGGATTATTTAGATTTCGAATGCGACGTAGCGTTTTTTCAATGAGTGAAGTCGAACTTGAATATATATATGTGTGAGGTTCGATTTCGTATGATATTCCGGGAATTAATTGAGCGCGCAATTGTTTAGCAATTATGTTCTAGTTACCAATTTATTCTATTTAACTCATCCGAAATATGATTTAGAAGGGTGATATGACCGACGGGTTGATTACAAACAATTGCAATGCACGTATATATCCTAATTTCAAACATGTTCAGAAATAGTATTAATTATGTCCGCAGTGTATACAATGACGTATTGTATTACGGCAATGTAGAGTTGGTTCTCGTTTAAGTTGTAAAGTGAAAATTTTTCCAGCCAATATGAAATTCTGACGCGGGAAATGTCATTTATTACCTGCATTTTTGTATAGTTATTGTAATTTGTTCATAAAATATTTTAAAATAGGTTTCTATTAAAGGTCATCTATTGATGGGTTCGATTAATAAAATTTTTCAAATTTTATCGGTGAATTTACAACATTTTTCCTGGCATACGTTGAATACCTTTTATATTTTAAAATATCCTTATATTTTAAAATGTCTTTCACAAAAATCAATAATAAAGTGACATTGCTGTGTGGCCTTTCTCTTATTTATTTAATAATAATGGAAATAACACAAACGTAGAAATATTTCTTACCGCGATGCCATTTCGTAATGTATCAGAAGTAACATTGAATTGTTACGTCAACTATAAAATGTACTCACCTGAAATCAAAAAAGAAATATTGGTTATTCTGGGAATAATTAAAAACGAACGTATTGATTATATGTAATTTTGAGTGAGATAAAATTTTTCATTATGTATGAGAAATTTGACAATATTCTCTGTAACTTTGAATTCATCGTTTAATTATTATACGCATGTAATTCTCCAATACCCGAGCATATTTTATTGAGAAGCAAATTGAATATTAATTTCTTAATTTACGTATGTAATAACTTAAATATGACAAAATTACAGGTCGATCGATGTTCTCATAACCCGAAGCCATCTCTCGGGTCACTTGTCCCGATTCCATGCAAAATTTCCAGAAATACCGCGGGCAGTTTCCAAGAAACTCCGAGATACACGTCCCCGTACGTGGATGCACGTGCTGTCAGACTATCGAAGTATTGCATAATTGAATTCCTCCAGACAGTAAATGACATTATTTGGAAGTTAAATAACACAAGCTATATAACAGGTAAGAAATGAAATTTATAATAAATAATTCATATATACACGGTAGTACCGTAAACCTGCTTCTGCATTATTTCTTACAATATAACAGATTTTTTAATATACAAGTAAAAAAATTATTCTCATTTCCTCAGTCGTATATAAGCCGAACAAAACCTCAGAACAGAAATTCTCGCAAACCATCCGCTTACGCGCACAACCTATCTCCCCGCGATCGGAAACCGGAAAAAAACCACTGCGTCGCCGCAGCCGAGTGGAAATCATTCACTCCGAGTGATTAAAAATTTCTCTCCGCGCCATTTACCGTGTCAACACTCTTTCGCTCTCTTTCCTATATACCCCACTTCTCTCTCTCTCTCTTTCCTCCATTATCAAACCGCGCACAAAAAGCTGGCCCCCTCCGTCGCCAGAAAAAAGATCCCCTCTCTTTTATCTTCGATATTATGCGCCGTATATCTAGCTCTCACTCTACGCCGGCATCGAAATATCCGACGACGACGTCGCTGGAAATATTTGCCGAGCCGTTTGTGTGTCGCCGCAGTGCTCCCTTCTCTCTCGTCGTTCTCTCCATTATCGTACGTCGAAATTCCTCTGCCTGTCCCGGGCGCCTCTGCCTTCGCTGTTTCGCGGTTTTTCGACCCAGTTCGCGACGTGTATACCCGGTTTTCGTGCGCACTCACTCGCTGCTTCTGTGCGGCCGGATCGATTGATTCGCAACTTTTCGTCGTTTGGCTCGATGTTACGAATTGCTCGGCAGTATGATTTCATACGTGTATACGTGTACGACTCTGTGTGTATGAGTGAGTGCATGCAGGGTGTCTCGTATTCTTTTTTGGATAAGCCGATTCACGGGGGGAGGGCTGGTATGGTTGGCTGCCTGCTGCTGCTGCGACTGCTTTTCCGAGGCGTATGCACGAAAGTTTGTATAGGATTGTAGCTGGAATCTGATTATTTCGTGAAATTTCGCTGACTCAAGGCACACGGCGCGCTCTCGCACAATTGTGAAGTTGTATACGAGCTTACCAAAGAAGAATAACAGTAAAATACAATGCGAAAGCTGATACGATAGAAAGGATAACACTTGTTACAGCGAATTTCTTTGGCTAAGGTATACGCAAATTCTATAATGTATTCGACAACAAGAATTTCTGATTTCTTTTTTTTTCTTTTAATTTTTATACCATAACTGTATGATATTAAAACGTTATCCTCTAATATATATTCCTTCCTCATCGCAATATATTTATTTAATTACCGATCGAGAGCATATATTGCGCTTCGTTTTGCAGAAAACGCGGCATACCAAACAAATCGATAAATACTAGTCCACCTCACTGCCGCGGTCTCCCGCACACCATTTCATCTTAACAAGACCGAATACCCCGCGCTCTCTCGCGTTCAAATCGAGCGCGCGCGCGAGCGCAGGCCTGCCGAGCATTTATGCACACGCGCGCGTATGTATACCCCGATATATTCATAGAGAAAGCGGGGAGAGAGGGAGAGAGGATGATGAGGCGCACGGACGGCCGCGTCTGAAACCGTCCTCTCTCTCTCTCTCTCTCTCTCTCTCTCTCGCTCTCGCTTTGGCACAGGACTACCGAGTTAATAATGCGGGCCTGGGCGATATTATCGGAATTTATGCGGCGCGTATATATACACGAGAGCGAGCACACGCACCTGAAATCATTACTCGCGCTCTCTCTCTCTCTCTCTCTCTCTCTCTCTCTCTCTCTCTCGTGCCGTATTACGCGCAGACGAATTTGCTACCCGGACCGGGCCAATGAAGGGGGGGCTTCAATTTCTTGCTCAGTGTACGCGCGCCTGCTATCGGTTTCTCTCGTGGTCGAACGATTGATTGTATACCGTGAGAGGATTTTCATTTCGCGTCCGCGATATATTTGCGCGCATGAGTGTGGGTGTCTTGTTTGGCGGTGAAATTGAAGAGTTTTCGCTGGATTTTCGAGAGTTTGGAAATGTTTTCGCTTGGCGGGCGAATTTCGGACGAAGAAGTGATTCATTTTATAAATTTACTTTGTTAAAAAGTAATGATTAATGAATTTTGTTTTTAGCTTCGAAGTGAATTTTAATTAAAAGGGCAGATGGAGTACTGATTTTGGAGATAATTATTTTTACAAAGCAAACGTTTGAATTAATTACAATTTCAAAAATTGTTGTTTGCGAAATGCATTTTATTACCTTTTCCCGTCTTTGTTCAAACATAATTGAATTTCACAAACACATTTCTGTACCCCAAATTTAAACAAACTCCATTAATTAATTTGCTGTATTCATACATTTTACAGCAATTTCATCCGGGAAAACAAAAAAGCATTAATTAATTTCGACCTACGCGTGCAATATCATTCCTTCCAAATTAACTTGCAAAAGGAGCACGATCGTAGCATTTATACATCAACAGGTCAAAACGAGCGCGAAATCTTGTTTTTCATCTCTTCCAGCTCGAAAACAACTGCTACTCGCGGGTCAAAGTTCGTTTCATCATCGCAATTTCCCGCTCGCTCGCATAAACCTTCGCCTTCTCCCCCGAAAAAAAGAACACGCGAATCAAACGCGCACGCGCGCGGCTGCTTTTATTTCATAGACCCTCTCATTTCGCCTGCACTCTCGTCGAATGCAAATTCCCCGCGAAATTACAGAACGCCTTTGAGGAGATATTGCTCGAGCTCCGACGCGTAATTCCATAGATCGAGCGTTCGCCCGCGCTCGCTTCGCGTATTAAACGCTAATTGAATCGAAAAAGACGCGTAAGTGCGGGTAATCGCCCTGCAGCCTCACGCGGCCCGTAAAAGCATCGTCGGCCGTTGTATAATGGCCCGTGTATATAGCGCCGGGCTCGCGGCTTTTTCTCTTCTCTTTACGCGCGCGCGCGCCCTTTAGTGCTCGGCAATCTTGGATATGGGCGCTCGATCGTGACTCGGTGTATATACGCGGAAAAACAAGGCGCGGAAGAGAGATCGATGATCGTGTGCGAGTGTATGTATGTATAGTGAGTAAATAGGGAAACGGGTTGTGGTGTGGGTGTATAATACGCGTGTATAGTAGAACAGGTCTGAATTGCGAAAAGGTCACTGCTGCGGGTCGATGTTTCGTTTGCGTAAATATCGAAAAATTATCTGACGAAGAGGTGAGTTTGGCGCAGGGGACATGGGATTTGTGC
>JAPYZO010002517.1:0-16051 GCA_030522905.1 Torymus flavipes | reverse complement strand
AGTACGGACGGTCCTTTCCGCATTGGTCCTCACCATTACAACCCGAGTAACTCCGCCCATTTCCCATCAAGCGCAGTCGACCCTTAACGGTGCGAGCTCAGACCCCTGCAATTACAAGTCAAGGTGGTGCCACGGGCACGCGGGGATACCTACTATTGGCGGAGAGACCCCTCGAGCTCCCGGGGCTATTTTCCTGTTTTTTCCTTTTTATTACTAACTCTCGTGAAGAGATTGATTACCTACTTTGTGGCTTTCGAGGACACGAATCGTATCTGGTGCTGATTGAAATACTGCGATTATCCGACCTGCCTATCTTTATCAGAATAGGCATAGATCTAGATACGTTTAGATTTGTGTTGAACAAGGTTATATAAATAAATTGGGTTTTAATTGGATAATTTGAAAGTAGTATATTTGTTTTCTCGCCATTTCCCGAATATAAAATATATTAAGGTTAACAACCATAAGAGAGTAGATCTGTCGCACTCTTACACGTATGGGAGTGTAAGACTGACGAGGACAGCGGCCAGGTTCCTGTCAGGTAAGGATGAATCGATATCCTTAGGAGATCAACCGGATAAAATATTCAACATTAAGTCGTGTGACAACTTTCATTAGTTGTCACGTAACAGATATAATTACATAAAATTTTTTTAATTTTTTATCCAAATTAATTTTTATAGATTTGAAATAACATTTATAATTAAATAATTATATAAAAAAAATTGAATTTTTGAAAATTTTTAGGTATAAGACCACCTTAAATAAAGAGAAAAAAAATATTTTTACCAAATATCTCAGCAGGGAGGGAAGTGAATGATCACTCGAATCATTCCCTATATATTTCTTCTCATCTTTTATTTACTACAAATTTATTTAAAATACACATCATTTCTGAACTTGGTTAATGACTTTATTTTATGTAAAAACAGCAAAAAAAAAAAATTATTACTATGTACAATTAAGATATATATGTTTATAGGAATCCTTTGAAATTGGAACGCTAGAAACATCGGTATTTAACGTGATATACAAACGCGTAACGTGATTACTCAACTGGAATACAATGAGAGAAATGAAATTATCCAAAGATATTATAACATATAATTTTATTTTATTATAAAATTATGTAATTTACTTACACCTCGTGATCACGCGCGCATGGACACATACACACGCACACGCACGCATGCATACCCGCACGCACGCATGCATAGAATCACATATACAAAATAAAGTGTAAGTGAAATAAAAAATACAAATAGCATTACTTGTTTCAATACTTATTTGTTATAGATCTATTGGTATAGCGTTATATCGCTTTCGGTTATGCAGCCGCCTTCATTCCGGGCCGCAAAAAAGACAAGAAATTACATGTTACATACCCGTTGTGATCATTTTTCTTTGTTTCCTGTACGTTATAATCATATCGGTTGTAACGCACGTAACAAACTCGCGCTAAATGCTTTTGCGCGTACGTTACAAGCCTATAGCGGGCACGCAAGAGCCAAAAACATTTACTGAATCAGGCCCCTGGGACCCGATTAGGTCACGGACGCTCCAACGTCGTGCAATGCTAAACCTAATCTGGTTACTTACCGTGCAACACGCAAGTCGTAGTCTTGCGCTTTATTTCTCACTAGAACCTCGAACTCTGGTACGTGTGCCGGCTGCTCAGATGTAAACGATACGTTCTCCTTAATGTAACGACCGCGGACGCGGCGGGGAACGGGGAATGACTAAGGTCGCGAAATAATAACTCGAACGGTTAAAGTTAATAAGAAAAAGCTATTGTTTATTAAACTAAAGGTTAATATGTAGTCAATGAATTATATAGTAGATAAAGTGAGTTTAGTTGAATGTGAATCGATTAGAATGATCAAGAAGTGAGTTTATTACGTCGAGTTTCCTACCTAACGGTGCGCCAGCACAGTATTACAGACGTCGGTTGTCGGGGAGGCGTATAAGTGAGAGAGAGAGAGAGAGAGGGAGAGAGAGAGAGAAAGAGAGAGAGAGAGAGAGAGAGAGAGAGAAAACAGTGGCGCTGCTCGTCTGCGCACTTGTTGCGCTCACTTGCCGGCTTTAAACGGCCGGTAGCACCACCTTGGCGGTGACCTTACAATATGTGAGAGCCCGGCTCTGCTCTCTCTCTCTCTCTCTCTCTCTCTCTCTCTCCCTCCCTCCCCCTCCCTCCCTCCCTCCCTCCCTCCCTCCTTATTTGTTTTTTAATTTTTACGGTACTATATTTTCTGAAGCCTAAGTTTGAAGCTTATATGAATTATGTCTCTCTTATTTATACATGGTTTTATATAGTAATGTTATAGTACATTACGATACAAGTGCGGGAAAGTAGACTTTCGTCTCATGTGATGTTTACACCCGAGCGAAGCGAAGGTGGAAAGGCACACGAGAAGAGAATCTCTTTCCCTAACGTGTATCGTACAGAACTTTTTGATACGACGTGTGGAAAGTTAGATTTTGAGCACACGTTTTTCCACACGCTCGGCAAAAAACGTGTGCTCAAAATCTAACTTTCCACACGTCGTATCAAAAAGTTCAGTACGATACATGTTCGGGAAAGAGATTCTCTTCTCGTGTACCTTTCCATCCTCGCTTCGCTCGGGTGTAAATGTCATACGAGACGACAATCTACTTTCCCGCACTTGTATCGTAATGTACTATATTTATAAAAATAAAAATTATTTGCGGTTCATTAGAAATAAGTTTTATTATTAATCACATGCCCCTTCTAGGGGCACTAGGCATAAGTAATTGATTTGCAGATAGTGCATCTGGAAAAAGAGAATGATAATTGACTACAGGTACATAAGCAGCAGTTATAACTCGACCGGCAAACCATCTTCCATGTAAAGAGTTGACTGCAGCTACAGCAGTAGCAATAGATGGGCATTTGACGTATACATTTCCTTGGGTTGAAGCTTGATCTACATAGACATGTAATACACCTCCATGTTTATTACACTCTTCAATTACATCATCTCGGATTTCTTTTACCCAAGTCATATTAGTTTCGCTAAAAAAATATATTAGTTATTAGTAAAATCAATATACTTCAAATAATTTCAGAATTACAATTTTTATATCTTGTTTTTAAAGAAATTGTATTTTAAAGGCAAAGAAAATTCTGGGAACGACCAGTACCTTGTGTGAGATTTTAATTTGTTGCAAAAGGGGCACTATTACAAGGTTTATTGTATTTTTTAAGAAGGCACACATTTGAAATCTTAAAAAAAAAAAACAACTTGAATGCTTAGAAAAAATTAAAATAAGTAATTTAAAACAAAAAAATTAGATGTGAATGATTCCGCCGTAACTTGCCTAAAACAGGCTTAAAAAATTTTAATGGTTAAATCTTTTTAATCTAAGTGCGATTAGTTTTTTTCACATTATTACAATATGGAATATTATATTATGGAACTGATCGTTACGGAACTGACATTTTAGCAATTATTAGCTTGTTTAGTTTCACTAAGTAATACAAATAATTTTTCTGTGTAGAGGTTTCAAAGTATTTACCATTAACTTGAAAAAAATAAACGTATAATTTGAAAATATAGGCGTAAGTAATACTCTATAGTGATCTAGCGTACTTTAGTAGTAGATGTACCGGTATAGCGAGACAGATAGGTATGATCTTACAGCGCCGGTGTCATCAAGTGGATACTTGAGATAAGAGGCACTTAAGATGAGTGTTTATGTAAACAGTAGGTAAACAGTAGTCAAACGGTAGCTAATTAGTCATAACAATGAGCTATTAGTGATTTTTTATATAAAAAAACACTAATTACCTATTGTTATGGCTAATTAGCTACCGTTTGGCTCCTGTTCACCTTAAGTACGATTAGTACTACTCTATATCGGGCACGCATATGCTCTTTAGTAGAGCGCAGAACTGTACGCGTTTGTGCAGACCGGCGCAAGTTGAGCGGTGAGCGAGGGGTAAGTACTGTCCTGTGCGAGCGCACTATAGCTATACAAAGAAATCAAGTGATATACTCTACAGTACGTTTCATCGAGTTTTTTTCTAGTTATATGTATGAACAAAAAAGAAACTCGATTATTATTATTATTATTATTATTATTATTATTATTATTCAAGGAAACAAAGAGGATTGGATAATTTACTGGAAGAATGTGAGGTCCATAAATAAACACAATTGTTTCGGTAAAAAACTTACCTTGAAATTTATTAAGATAACCACACGCATACACCTACATTTACATAAGTAAGACATAATCGCACATACACTAAGAAATTTTACAGCTGTATTGCCGCTGTAGCGTCGCGAACATCGTCAATCTGTCCGAGGAGAGTGCAATGGGGAGGCCTAACTAACATAGTGTGGAAGTCTTTTTATGACTGACTAGTATATCTGGAGTAGCCTTGTTTTTCGGTAAAGAGAAGGTGTTGGTGGAAAAGAATTTATAATGGGTAGAATCTTTATCCGTGGTGGAATGGTCTTTTACTCAACTCAGGCATGAAATAGGGCCTTTTTGACGTGTGAAAGTAGGAGAGAAAATTTCGCATTTCAAGCGTATTTTGTGAAAGTGGTAGGAAATATCCATTTCTACCCTAAAACAGGTGAGAAATAAAAAACTAGTGAGAAATGGAAAACTGGTGTGATATGGTCATTTCTCACCTTCTTTAGGGGATATAATTAGTTTAAATAAACAAAAAATCGAGTTTTTGTTATTTAATATATATTTTTGACCAAATAAATGGAATTGAGATTTAATTATATATTTAATAGTTTATATTATTTCTGTATTCATTTTGAATTAATTTGATTTTCAACTGTGTTGTGTACGACTCGAAATGCCCAATCTCGCACTGACACACGAAAAAAGTCCCTGTCATGCCTTCGTTAAAAAAATATGGTGTGTAACACGGGGAGGAAAGCTATTAAAGCAGTCTTATACCTAATGGTTCGTGAAGCCTAAATCACCAAAAAAGTAAATTAAAATATAATTGCCATATAACAAAGTATATATATGATTAATATAACTCATTTTTAATACAAATCTGCTTGGGATAGCTGAATTATGGTATTTTCAAAAAAAAGGTTGTGCGTCACTTTTCTTGGCAGCTAGTCGATAGATTTTTATAGCAGAGTAACCAAATTACTTATAATACATCAAACTTTAGTACGAAGCTCTGGAATTAAAAAGTTTGATATCTAAGTATTTTTTCGATAAAAAACCTTCTTTTTTTTACTTACTTTTATCAAGTTTTATGAATTTTTATAGTTTTTTTAATTACAGAAATACTTAGACATAAAATTTAATTCCAGAGCTTCGTGCTAAAGATTCGCGGTAAAGATGTATTACAAATAATTTGGTTACTCCCCATCAAAATCTGTCAACCAGCTGGCAAGAAAAGTAACGCTAAAGTCCAAAATATTATATTTTGAGAATTAAGCTTTTAAATAAAAATACCATAAAAGTTACAAAATGATCAGCCATCGGATCCCCCATTTTTTTCTTTCTTGAAATTCAATTTCCTATATCTGAAATCCGTTCTCTCACATGAGGTGGTTTAAATACAAGGTCTGGCTCCTTGTAATGTTTTCATATATAATCTCCAGTAGCATCCCTTCCACTAAAAGTTATTGCTAAGAATTTGTCTCTCTTTTGTATTTTTCATCCATCCACTCTTGAGTCACCTTTTAAAACATCATACCGAGTTATATAATTATTTGTAATACTAAGATAAATGTGGAATATGCAGCAGTTCATATGAAATATAAAAGCCCAATTTAAACTTGTAACGTAGTTCAAGTTTAAAGTTCGCGCGCATCATCGAAAGCGCCCGAAACTCTGATATGCAAAACTACTTGCGAATCCTCGTGTCATCGGGGGCGCTATTCTCAATAACGCTCCTTCGACAACAGACAAAACCAGCGAGCACAGTACGCTCGCTCTCTTTTCTCCACCGCTCGTCGCACCGATTGTATCGCCTGCTGCTCCAGTCCAAGACGCGCAATGTCATCGTCGTTCACTTATCACCATTACTGTGTGTTTGACAGGCCTTGACTTCTCTATAGCAGTGGGCTCATCTCAATGGTTCGCGATGCACTGAACAGCAATTCAGATAATAATAACTACGAGGACTTCTGCATTCCTAGTCCTGGAGAAGCTTGGAAATCAGCATTTTTGGGCGACTGGCGGCCAGCCACGAAAAGAGCCAACGAGAGCCACGTCAAACACTCGCTAGCTAAGTATCTACAACTTTTGAATTGTAAAACGTACGTGTTATTTCCTCGATTCGAGCGATAATAATTATTGTAAAATTTGATATAATAGTTTAAGATAAGAAGCTACAATAATCGCAAGCACGTCGTGCATTTAAATTAAGTTATTATATGTATACGAGACAATTTTTATTAGATATATAAATAAATCGAGTTATTTTCTATACATAAATTTGTTGACCATTATAAATAATATTCAATATAATAACTCTTATTTCCTTAAATATATATATAAATAAATATACAATATAATATATTTTACAAACTTAAGAAGCTAATATTATCCTGGCCAAAAGTGTATTAATGAGTCAAAGTTGATAATAGTACATTTCAATACTAGTCCGACGAATTGATTTTCTTCTCGTGTGACTGTTAGCGCCCGAGCGAAGCGAGGGTGAAAAGGTCACACGAGGAGAAAATCAACTTCTCACACAAGTGTCGATCCGTATTTTTTGACACGACGAACGAGAAGTGAGATTTTTGCACGCATCGTTTATCGCAGCATGCGAGAAATCGAACTTCTCGCACGGAGTGTCAAAAAATCATTTCTTCCATGATCACTTCATTATATGCATTATCCATACACATATCTTGCATTCAAGCCTTTATTATCTATTACTTGTGTGCCAAAAAGCCTTGCTGCTTTTATGTGTAGATGCGTCTTGATATTCATTGTACTGTGCAACTATTCTGAATTATTGAATAATACCCTATACTGAGCAAAACTCAGCATGGTCTCACATGTCGAGCTAGATTGAACAACAGCGAGAAAATAATATATGCCAGAGACAAGTTCCACAGAGAAGTTTACATCGGTAAGATCTAAGATATTAGTCAGATATTGGTGAAGCGAACGGATATATAGGAAAAATCAAATTAGAAATTAAATTAAATTATTATATATATAAATTGTTAAATGATGGAAATTTTATTGTTAAAGATTGAGAAAGTTTAAACCAATACTAAAAACCAGGAATAGGTTCTGCTAAAAATTCCTAGGAATATTTCAGCAGTAGCATTTCTTACTCTACGATAAAATTGTAATAATTAAACAAATTAATACTAGTTTTAAGTTAGATTCAGTATGCCGGACCAGCAAACAGAACGAAAATGAACGAAAATCAAGTTTTTGTCATTTTAAAGATAGTAGGTTTTTTTAGATATAATCATATAAAAATTTTAAATTTTGTTATCCAAACTACTTTTTTTTTAAGTTTAAAATAACATATATAGTTAAAAAATTCAATAAAAAAAATATTAATTTAAAAAATTTTTTTGGTATAGACCACCTTAAATTGCTCATTTTCTTCCTTTGCTGCACAAATTATTTTATTGATGAGAGGTTGTTTGTCCTCCGGCTTGGCGGTTGTAAATGCCAGAACTATCCAAATCGATACTATTTCTATCTTTTGCTTCGCAGTCATCATTGTCCGATATCTTTACAAACCGTAGAACTTTTATTTTTTCCTTGCTTTGATAGTCACAAAATGCTGTAAAGTACATTTCACTATTCACTGTTTCCCAGGGGAAAGTTTGCCTCTCTTGGGGTAATATGGAGGGTAGCCATTTGTTTATTTGTGTAGCCTTGTCTAAGGCACAAACATCTTTTTTGTGACGAAAGATTTTCATCGAATGCATTGCGCACACGGTATTGTTTGGAAAAATGCTGTTCCACTTTCAAAATGTTGGCGAATCGTAGTTCTCCAAGTTAGATATATGTCGTTCAAATAGTATTTCAATGTAGCGGGCGTTCCCCTCACCGCGCACGTAAATTCTTCTTGATACGCGGGCGATATTGTAGAGATGCCCGATGCAACTGATGAAGATTCACTTGGCATTTGAACCAGTAAATTCCATGAATATCAATGGCACAGTAAGTATTGGATTGTTTAACGTCATTGGGCAAGTCATCGAAGCTATCGATAGCTAACTATCCAGTGATCGGCAATTTTTTTCTGTAGAAAAACGATCGCCACCTCTTAAATGTCGATCCGGCAAAAAAATTTCTCACACCACCCATTGCCGTAATAGCATACAGAGAGGATCATGTTACCAATTGCGCCTTAAGTGTAACGTTACCGCCAACGTACCATACTCGAATGGTATGCGTCGTCTGTGCTGATCTCTTATATCTATAATAACATTATTGAAATTGTGATAGAGCAGCGGTATGTAGTGAGCGTTTGCAAAGCGTTGCACAGTGGTGCAACCGTATCTGAATTTAGAGGTATCCATGAAAACGATACGTAAGAGCGCCGCCTGGGTATCTCCCACTGTGTAGGATTTGCGTATGTCTCCGTAAACATACGGCTGGTCTGGAATTGCGCGAGAGAGCGATGCACATCTCTTGGAAACTATGTCTATTTTATCCTCATCGTTTAGAGTCGTAAAAGGCATTTTTTGTTTTTCAGGAGTGTCATCAAACTTAAATATACGGCGAATTTTTTCGTTGAAATGAGTCACGTGTAGCTGCGAACAGTCACACTTGCGTCTTATCGCGTAATAGCCCCGATGTACTTTGACGGGTTCGAGCATTTAATGACGAGACGTTTTATTCGAATTGTTTATTGCAATATATAACAATATTTTCTCTCTATTAGATCCGGCCCGTTGTACGTGACAAATTTGTAGAATGCATCCGCCGCTTGAAAATACACGGCACTGCAGGGCACGTGAATTTCCACCAGACCGACGAGCCATTCACCGTGTAATTTGATCTCTCTCGGTAAGTGCTGCGAGGCAGCATCGTGTAAAAATGCTTGCTTTTTACGAAATACTCTAAAGTTCGCTCGGTTTCACCCAAAAATTAAACTTATCCGGATAGCCGAGCCACTTGACAAGCCACTGCTTGCTAGCACCACGACCCGTCACGCGCACGACATGCTTAATCTTGAAATGCTTATCGGCCGCCAGTCGCTCTTGACCGACGCGCACGAGTTCCTCTTTGTAAAAGAAACCTTCTATGATTTCGTCATTTAAATCATGATGAATGAATATTTTAAAAATTTCCTCGCTGAAATTTTTTTTGCATTCTCCCTCGAAGGTGTTTTTTGTTCGACTGACGCTTACGAGGTTTTCCACGTTGAATTTACTACGGAGCGAGCCCGTATGGACAAGTTTTCCCGCGCTTGCGCAGCGTTGTAGATGTCAAAATTAGCAGGTCGCATCCGTGTGCCACTGTGTTAGAGAATGATTGTACGCGCTCACGATTTGTTGTAAAACATCGATATACCGTTTGGTGTTTTGATGGGAAAAATATCGCCAGATCCGTCGTCAACGTTGCTCATGTTGTAGCTCAGGCGTGGAATCGTCTTTTTATCGGGTCTTGATTGCTCAGCCAGTCGTAAATTTTGTTCTACTTGAGAATCGCTACTGATGGGGAGGCCGGTGAACTCTGTCGTGGTGGCAAGCGCCATTTGGTGGTCAATATTTGACCTACTTTTAAAACTTTTGGGTTTCCGATCCAATCGGCGGGTACGTCGTTGGCTTTGAGAAATTTTTCAAATTCGTAACGACCAATGGGTGCCTTGTCCTCTGATGCGTTTCTCTTGCGCTACCTTTCAAATCTCTGTTTTTATAATAGCCCACGAAGCACAGTGGTTCCAAACCCTCAAAAAATGGACAAAAATCGGGCTTCACGAGGAAAATGGTTTATATGAGATATATATAGTGAAAATTGGTACTCTATATTGTGCAGAATGAGATAGGATACTGTTTTTTTTAACATCGTTATTGCACTAATTTATACAGGGCGATATCTAAGCAAAAAACGGGCGTTATAAAACTGAAATCTTTCACACCACTTTGCTGAATGTTAGAAAAGTGGTTCTCAATGCTTATTTTTATGTAAAAAACTAAAAGAATTCTAATAGTCGGATTAGATTTTTCAAAAACTTTGAGGTTACTACTTTGAGGCTTACCTAAACGCTTTTCACCTGCAATTACTATACCGCGAAACACATGCAAGCTACTTAATTGACGATCAAAGAAATCGTCTTCGATGACCCACTGCACTTCACGGGAATGCCCGAGTGCAATATACAGACGTACCATTGTGCGATATCCCGTAAATCTGAGTAGCTGGGGTAATTGTGTCGTCAAGTTCTCACGCAAACGACGCAACCAGGAGGGATTCATACTCCGCCAGCTGAAAAATTGTTTGCCTTGACAAAAGTTGAAACGGTCAATCATCATGGAAACTGTAGAAAATTTTCAATTTATTGAAGCTGTTCTGCAAAAAGTTTTCGATGAACAATACAAGTTGTTCTGCAAGCTAAGTATAGAAGAAGACAGTGATCGTCTTGTTTGATACATGGAGGCGAACACTAACATTGGCTGCAAAAAAAGCATTGGAGAGCGTTTGAGCCCACTCTCAAGAGGTCCAGGGAGAGAGGAGTGGGGATACCATGATCGTACCGGTATAGTGTGCCAGCTAGGTATCACGTTACACCCAAGGTGTACTCAAGTGGTATTTAAAATTAACAGGAACCAAACGGTAGCTTATTAGCCATAGCAATGAGTTATTAGTTCTATAAACAATAACTATATGTTTATATAAACAATCACCAATAGCCCATTGTTATGACTAATAAGCTACCGTTTGGCTACTCTTTACCAACTGTTCACATTAACACTTATCTTAAATGCCCTCTTATCTAAAGTACCCACTTGATGACACCGGCGCTGTTACGTGATACCTATCTGTCTCGCTATACCGGTACATCTACTACTTACTTTCGAACGACGATATTATAGCATTCAACGTTTTGTCGCAAATAGACAGACGACTAGAGTGGCTGCGCCCCCTTGCGTGCCTTCGGCACGCCAACCCACCCTTTCACCTCCTCCTCGCTTCGCACATCGCCCTCCCCCTCCCCCTCCACCTGCTCGTCGCTTCGCTCGTCGCCCGAGTAAAAGCTTCGTTTTTACATAATAGGCACGACCGCAATACTCACGAGAATCTTACAATTATGCTATTGTAAAATTTATAATACGTACTTTATTTTCATAATTTTTATCAAAATTGAAAAAAAATCGTTTTTTACAGGCCTAGCTCTTTAGGAATTGATTTTGCAAGAAATCTTTTTGAATAGTATACGAAAAACTATTGTTTTAGGTGAGTTTAGTGATTAACTAGGGTGGGCGAAATGAAAACTTCAACACTTCTAATTAATAAAAAAAATACAAAGGTACATTTAATACAGTTTTAACGAAAGGTGAGCTCTAGCTAAGTAGACGTTCACGCAACACGTTGAATGAATTAACGTTAACTACAGGGGAAAACAATGTTTTCGGGTATTCCTGTAATTACATTAATTTTATATATGGGCATATCTCTGGAACTTATGATTTTGGTGATGATGTATAGTTTCGTCTGTAATGACAACAATTGCTATACTTAAAACGCATTTTCGACGAGAAAATATATTATTGTAAGGGTTACTGTAGTGTTTCAGCCGATTCGAACCATTACCCATTCGGCGTAAACCCAAAACCACCTGAAAAACCAGTAAGTAAATGTGATGATTTATGATTTTTTAATTTTTCTGAAGCTGCATTTCGTTTACCGAATTTTTTTGGAGGCTGACAATATTTTGTACTAATCTGACATATGTTAATATGAGAAAAAAATAATCTTGGTAAGTGTGCCGCTCATGGGAAAGGTAAAAAAAATTCTCAAAGTAGCGATGCTGGATTACTGAAATTTATCTAAAATTTATTTTTTCAGAAAATAATAGTATTTATACAACAATGGATCTTGATCGAGAAAAGAAACTTCAGATAAAGTGTGTAAAAACTCAAGAAAAATAGAAAATAACAAAGGGCAAAACGACAAGAAGAGATTCAACGGTTTAGAAAGAAAAATGAAATTGCAAAGAATGCGCGTAATACAGCAACTGCAAATATAGTGACGTCAAAGTGTACTGAGTCAAACCCGGCAGAACGAAGATTGCGTAATAGAACTGAAATTAAAAAGACAGTCATTGCTAATGATTTTCATAAAGAAGAGCATGCTGTACAAAATGACCCATTTCCTGACGGAAATGATTCTAGTGACACCGGTATGCATGATGACTTTCATATTTTTGATATTCACGCTAATATTAATAAAAATCGTGAAATCATACAAAAATCAACTGATGATGTTAGAGTAATTAATTCCATTGATACTATTTTTGAGGATTCAAATCACAATTTATTAGCTAATGAAAACTCACGTAGTCATTCTAGTGCAGCAAATAATTCATCTAAATTAAAGAAATTCGCTCGCCCTTTACAATTTATAAAAAACAGGGGACCAAGTTACGTAAAATTATCAAAAACTTAGAATTAATTATTGAAGATAAAAACAAAACAATAAAATTGTTGCAAAATAAATATTATCGGTTGAAAAACAAAGTAAATAAAGACGATGACGATGGTATAATGAATAATATTAAAATAATAGAAAGTAAAGGGAAAAAAGCTGTTAGACAAAGATTACTTTACTGCGAAGTATTACCAAACAATTAATGGAGCGCAGAAAACAATTGAGAGGAGAACATAGTAAATCATGGTTTTCAAGACTAGTGTTAGGAAAAATTGTAAAAAAATATAAACTCATTAAAACAAACTCAATGTTAACTAGCGTATACTTGCAACGGAAGCATTTAAATAGCAGTAACCCAATTTCTAGTCGAGCAATAATGAAGCTTCCTATGCGTATGAATGAAGTAAGTAAACAAGTGAGAGAGTTCTTAGAAAGAGACGATAACAGTTCCATGATTCCGGGTTCTAAAGATGTCATAACTCGGCATGGCGTTACTATGAGAAAAAGATTTTATTCAGACACAATAACCAATTTGTACGAAAAATATTGTCAAGAAGGACTATTAAAAATTTCAAGAGCAACTTTTTTTCGATTATTGCCTTTCTGGATTGTTAGTAAACAGGCAACAGACCGCGATATTTGTATGTGTAAAATGCACGCTTATTTTGATTTTTTCGTTAAAAAATTGGCATGCTAAAATAATTACCTTCTACTAATACGAAAACCGTGATTGAAAAATTTAAATGTGACATCAAAAAAAAGAGTTGTATGTATAATGAATGCATTAAGTGCCAAGCGGATTTCGGCATTCCCGATAATAATAATAATCAGTCATATTACTTTCAATGGGTTACGTCAAAAGTAAGTAGAGAAGGAAAGAGAGGAAAAATATTCAATGTAACAATCTTCAAATAACAATTTTCAAAGTGATGGGCCTTCTACCCAGTATAAAAACAGAACAAATTTTGAGCTTTTCCAACAACACTGTATAAAATTAGGACTTGAAAGTGCTTCTTGGAATTTTACGACGCCTGGGCGTGGAAAAAGTAAAGCTGATGGTGCAGGTGGTACCGTTAAAACATTATGCGATCGAGCTGTGCACGCTGGCCGAAACGTAGTTTCTATCAATGATATAATTGAGGTCGTAGGTAAATCCTCAAAAATGCACGTTTTTCATGTAACTGAAGCAGATATTCAACAGATTGATAAGCTAGTGCGACCTCATATTAAATCAGCGCCGAAGTCTCAGCAAATATTTCAAGTTTTATGGACCAAAAGTAAATTTCATGTTTTGTTCCTAAATTATCTTTCTTCCACTAAATCGTCATGCATAACTAATCTACCCTGTAAATACTTTTCTTTAATTTCTGGTGGCTGGTCTTTGAAATCTATGGAAAAACCGAACAATAAAAGTGTGAAAATAAAAAAAGCAACTGTTACTAATGTTCAAAAACCAAAACCAAAGAAAAGAAAATAACAAGAGAAAAGTGACGTAGACGAAGGAACCGTTGCTAATATTGAAGAGTCAAACCCGGTGAAACGAAAATTGCGAAAGACAAATGAATTTAAAGAAACGACTGTTACTAATATTCAAAAGTCGAAATCACAGAAAACAAATTTGAAAAACAAAAAGATTTCTATAAAAAAGATGAGATGAATTGTAATGTCAACAAACAGTACACAAATAAAGAATTGTTAATTATAGTATGATAATATAATTGGTGATATTTGTTATAGTTTATTGAATTTGTATTATTTACCGTATTATTTACCGTAACATTTGTATATTTATCGGTGTGTTTTTACCGATGAAAAATAAATTTTGTTACTGAATTATTGATTTTTTTTAAATGTGTGTGTGTGTGTGTGTGTGTGTGTGTGTGTGTGTGTGTGTGTGTGTGTGTGTGTGTGTGTGTGTGTGTGTGTGTGTGTTTGTGTGTGTGTGTGTTTGTGTGTGTGTGTGGTTATATATATGTATGAGTGTGTGTATAAAAATTATTGAATTGATATCAATATATTTTTGCTGGTTTCATCAATTTTTGTATATTTTTTTTATTTCTCCGTCTCTTACGTACCAAGTTTGGAAACTGAATTTCCACATTTATTTCTTACATTTTAAGGCCTACAGAATAAGATAAGACCAGTTGAAGGAGTGTGCCACTTTTTTTTTCTTTTTTTTTCAAATGTCGAAAATCAAAAGATCTAGAGATATGCCCATATATTGTTATGTCTGTGACGTATCACTAAGGATGAAATTAACATGCATATCTATCACCAGTGATTTTCTGAAACATAACCGACGTGTATCCGAATTCTGCAACGTTGCATTTTCGAAATACGAGGCAGCGTGATGTAGTAGGTGACCGACTTCCAGAAAGACCGCGTGTACAATTTTACAGAATCAGCATTTCACAATATTATAATTTAAACGTGTTGTAACGTACCGACGTAATGACAAGCTGCAGTATTAGTTATCTCTTAATTTTACAACAACAATCAAAAAACAAATGTCATTACTTGTGCGTTATACGATTAAAGTTATCAGATTTTCAAGTTCATGTACTGGACTCGAGCTGTATCTACCATGCCGTGTGAGATGTAGGATTGCCGGGTATATAACTAGCGCATAGGGCCAATTAAATAGCCGTAGGAGGTCGGTAAGGTAGGGCGCAGGTCAACGACGGGTTATCTGTTAAATCACAAGATTCAAATTTAATTCATATATTAGAAATTATATTATATTTATTAATGAAAAACAATTACAATTAACTTAAACTATTCTTTAACGAGCGCAGGAGGGTTTGCCGGTATTACCTTCTAAGCGCAATGCTTATCGGAGAGTATACTAGGCCTATAGCTCGGACACAAGTGCGTGTCGATACCAGGAATCGTGGCCTTTATATACTGATCGGCTATCTACTATTCTCACTCGCGCATGACAATACACGTGATTACTTCGTGACGTCAGAGGCGCCGATTGAGAATGAGTATTACAATTTTGGCCTAGCACGCGCAATCATCTGCTTGACTATTTGTTTACGTTTCGCTCTCGCCTTTGTGAATGAAGATTCATCAATGAATAAATGCGTACGCACTGACCAGATGGTCATGTACGTCACATTATATAAGTCAAAGCATTTGATTTACTAATCACGATCATCTTTTACCTAATTATTTTGTATTATAAAAGAAGCGAAGTATTGTCACGCGCATTAGTAATCGTGCACAGATCGGGAGCTCTGTACCCTCCAATCGACAATAGGAGCAGTTTATAATTTTGTACAGGCCAATACGAGCCTATAACGTTTTACGGAGATACTTGATTATTTAATTCAATTAATTTGATTAGCGAAATCAACGCGGTTTTATCAAAAATCTACATAATAGATCGATTTAATTATTTGTAAAGCACTAGCGACTTTGTATCAATTCGTTGTAAAAGTTTCATTATTTAATTCATAAATAAATA
>JAPYZO010002516.1:0-20709 GCA_030522905.1 Torymus flavipes | reverse complement strand
GAAGAGTCTTGGAAAGCTGTGTAGAAAAGAGATGTATATAGAAGTAGTGCTGATTCGGAGTGGGAAATAATGCATCTGCGTGATGATGGTGAAAGTTTACGGATTTTCCGTGTTTCAATGCAATTACGATGAAGAATATAAAGTATGCGATTTCAGATGAGAAATGATTTATCATATGAATGTATAGTAGGGATGAGTATATGTACGTGAGAGAATGTGAAGACGAGTAGAAAAATACAATATACTCGCAACTGTAATGAGTTTATAGTATAAGTAGTAGAAATCGTTGTCTCCTTTGTAGCCAGTAACCCAAAACAGCTAGAAATGAGAACCAAATTTTACGAACTCCTAATATTACACTATATAGGAATTTCCGCAAAAACTATAATAGAAGAAGAAAACTATGATAAATAATTTATCTATGCCATTCCATTCCACTAATCCACGAATATTTTTCTTTTTTAACAGAAGGAGGCGCGGTGCGAGAGGTGAGGCGCCCTCGCCGCCACCACCACCGAGGCGATGCGCACCCCGGCCGAGACGGAGCTCTCGCTCGGCCATCCGTTGAGCTATCCGTTCGCCGGCCACTGCCACGAGCTGGCCGACGCCGCCTCTGTCCTCCAGCCCAAGTCCGGCAGCTTGCACAACAGGTGAGAAAGAGAACTGTGTATTTTTGGGACACGATTGACCTCCGTGCGCTAAGTGTGTCAATGCGGCGAGACTTTTCCGCGTGCAATGCAAAGACGATGCGCGGTTGTTGTTTGGTCGGGATGAGAGAGTGGAATGCTGTGGTTGTTATTGTTGTTGCTTTGGTTGTGAAAGGTTGGGATGAAAATGTGCTGGATTTCGGGAGAGTATACGTGAGAAGATTTTGTTGAAGTTTCTGCATGTATGTCCGGCGAATTCGCTCGAGAAAACAGGATTTTTTTTTCAATTTCAGCGAGAAAGTGTTAGAGAAATTCTGTCAGATTGCATGCGGTTGCAAATGTTACGCCCCGAAAATATCAATCATCGGAGTCGGGACAAAAACAAAACAAAGTCATGGCAATTATATCGTCGTGTTACAGTTTCGCAAAATACCTTCACTACAGTCGAACAAGTGTGTATATATATGGCAAAAACAGTCGTTTAAACAACGTATATATATCAACGAAAGTAGAACTTGAGTGCCTTATTTGACGACCACTCAACTGTGCAAATACATAAATGACCAAGTAAACTTGTTTTTGTATATTAGCAGAGACACGCCGCCGTCCCTTCGAAAATCCTAAAGCAATCCCGAGTATACATATGCGTATATGTATGGGTTATGTAGTCGCCAGATGTGGTTTGCAACATTTTATTTTTATAACGAGTATGATGTTTGCAACGTTGGGGTGCAACGAAATAATATTTTTTATGTTATTAAAGTTATACAGAAACGATGAAAATTTTATCTAGACCTTTGTTGTGAAGTTCTTTTATACTATAAAACGCGAAATCTAAAAGCAAAATTACTATAAATTAGTAAAAATTAGAAGTAAAAAGAATAATTTTTTTATTTCCTTGGACTCCAACGTTGAGACCTATTTTATAAAGGCGCACGCGAGAAAACGTCACAGTTTTCTAATTCTAACAGTAACACGATGTAACTATCAAGGATATACATACTTGTCGCGAACAAGGCATCCGTTTAAGTTGTACAGTTAATGAAATTAGGTAAACAATCATTCGTTAAAATATGTTGTATATATAGGTATTTTGAAAAGTATAGTCGTTTCGAAAAAAGGACACATCCGATAAAAAAAATCAGTAAATTTAAATAAAAACTCACAAGAGCTTACATTTTTTAATAAAAACAATTCACTTGAGGTAAATGTGAATAATCATTTCCTGAATAATATCTTAATCCGACCTCAACGCTACAGCTACCGCCGATCTCTCGCGAACCACCTTCCTTCGCTATAACGACGCCGTTAAACACAAAAATATTATACGCTTCCTCCTCGTCCACTCCAAACTCATTACACAATCCGTACATATAATATATACCACTCGATAAAAATTCTACCCGATCCTCGCATCAAACAACACACACACAAAACCTTTTCATCGAAACTGCAAGTTCATTCTGCAACCGACGAGCACGCCTCCATATACGCATATATAATTATCATCGCACGCGTGCGCGCATCGGAGAGAGAGAGAGAGAGAGAGAGAGAGAGAGAGAGAGAGAGAGAGATTTTCAAGGTGAGAGAGTATTATAGCCGAAAACTCGACGCGTCGCTGCCGCCACCACCGTTGTTGTCCTTGATCCCTTCTCTGGAAACGGACGAAGCTGACGGGCGAGTGAAAACGAGGCGAGAGAGGTGGAAGAAAGAGAGAGAAAGAAGCGAAAAGAGAGGGAAGAAGGAGAGAGAGAGAAAAAAGGGGAGATTCGCGAACGCGCTCGTCACGGCGAGTGGGTTTTTCGCCTTTTTGCTCTTATGCACTGCGCGCGCGCTGTATGTGCACACGGGGTTCCTTTCAAGAGTGAAAAATGCTCTGAGGATTTTAGCCGAGTGTATTTTTGCGCTGCGCTGCGCGCTGGACGTGATTGGTGTGCTGATTCCTTTTTTGCCGTGAGATGCAAGCGCGTATATACATGACTGAGTTGTCGTTGCGGAGCTAAAGAGTTTTCGTTGGGATAGATTGGGGTGGGGGGCGAGAAAGAATCTATTTATATGTATATAGTTATATAAGTATATTTGGGATTGTGATATAGTAATGTACAGAATGGTTGGGGATTTGTGTAGATGAAAGTTCACGGAGAAAAAATTAAATAATAATGGTTAAAGTATGTAGAAACTAAATATGAACCGTATAAACAGTATTATAACAAAATTTTTCTCAAAAATATTATGTAAGCAATATGAAATCTTAATCATATATTCTTTTATAAAAAATAAAAAAGATACTATATATTTAAACTCAATCAACCAACTTGCACAGACACACACACACTATATACGTTTAAAACAAAACCTAAACACCGCTCGATTTACCGTGGAAAGAAAAATTCGCACTCGAGCACACACAAAGCGCGCGCGCCGCCTCCTCTATACCCAACAGCGCGGCAAAAAAAGAACCTGCAAGCGGACAAAAGCGAACAACACAGAGAAGCGAGAGAGAGGATGCGACGCGGAGAAAGAGAGAAAAAAGCGCGCAGTTAGAAACTTCGTATACACACGGAAAGACGAGGCACGCGGGCGTGTAAGTACACCTGTCTGTGAGAGTTCGAAAGAGAGAGAGAGAGAGAGAACGTTAGTTCAGGGTCCCCCACCTCTTCCTCTTCCTACAGCCGTTCGCCGTGCGTTTTATAACGGGTGGGATGTGCGTAAGGTGTGGGTTTTGTTTCGCTGCGGATGTGCAAAAAGAGTTTGTGCAAAGTGTAACGGGCCTTGGGAGGTGTAAAAAAAGGAGTTTTAGAAGTAAAATGGTCGTGTCGTATGTGTAGATGATAGTGGCTGATAGTAAAGAGAGGATTGGACGAATTGTTATTTTTTTTTATGTTTCTTTGTACAATTTGTGTGTTGACTTTGAAGCGGCTAATTTTAGTCTATATAAATTTCTCACATTATACTAATTCAAGAAAGGAAAGCAGAATAATAATTCACTACGAATTATAACAGGATAATTTTTTAATAAATGAGAACATTTTTTAAACTATAATATTATTAAAACTGCATACATACGGGTACGTTAATAAAACATAACATTATATTGGAAATAGCGAATAGATAAAGCAAATTTGTTTTTAAAGTTCTAAGAAGTACAGGAAAAACGGGAACGCGCTCGCAGTGTAAAAAGAAAACCATCAACACATAAGATAGTCAAGAAAATATGTATATACACGATAAACGTAGTAATATAGTTCGGACGCGCATTTGAAAATAAATAACCGCTTTAACGGGCACTATAGTAAAAGAAAATATAGGTTAAGGTTTTTGCATTAAAACGCGTCTTCATCAATCTCACGTCGCCAAGGTTCCTCAACCGGCATACAACACTCCGATACTCTCGACATTTTTACAAGCGTTTTTAAAGAAAAAAAAGCGTTTTTACGCTCGTACGATTCTTCCACGCACATTGGCATATATATATCAACCACGCATGCACAAAAATGTTTTTATCTCAATTTCCACGCGCATAAAAAGTAAACAACGCGCGAGCAACGCGAGAACGCAATTTGTCCGTGCGATTTACATACAATTCGCGCACGTATATATATATATTATGGGTCGCACGTGACTATACGACGATAAGTTTTTGCACACTCGCGCGACATAGAACGAGCAACGACTATATACGCGTAAAGAGCAAAAAGCGTGTGACTCCCGCGGATGTGCCTGAAATTTAGCTCGATTTTCATAATATAACGACAATGTGGTGCTTATCTCGAGCGTACATACTTGTATGACATATTTTTATCTCGCGCGTGCGATGGCTAATTCTTCAAAAACGGCGTGCAGATTATTTCAATACACGATGGGCGCGTAAAACTCGCGACGGTGAGCTTTATTTGTAAAACATCAGATTGGGCGACTGATACGTTGTTGCGTTGCGCAAGCCTGTTTTTCTTTTTTACAAGAGTTCGTGAAAACATTGCGCGATACAGCGTTTATAATTCGTCGTAAAGTTCAATGAGATGTCGTTAAATGTTCGTCAATGTTATATGTATTTTCTTAAAACGAAGCGAGTAAAGTTGTTAATCGATGAAAATGAAAGTTTTAAAAATAAACTTGCGGATCATTCGAAACTTTAAAATAAAGAAATTATTTATGTTTTAATCTCTGTAATATTTAAATGATAATAATGCTTAATAATAATACTATATTACAATAAAAACAATTCAACAAAACGTGCCAACCAAATTAAGAGAAATAGAATCTTTTTCTTCTAGCAAACGAAAAAAATCCTGCATCAGTAGTCTTTTCGCGCCAAACCGATTCCATCTCCCTGTACAACCCCCTCCCATTATCCGCTTCCAACGATGATTTTTCGATCGTCGCCTCTAAATAATCGCAGCAAAAGCCGTCACAACGGTCGTCGCGCCCGTGATAAATCTCCACCGCGCGAGTGTACCTATACGCCGAATGAGTAATTAAGCATTCCGCGCGAGTGTGGCGTAATACACGCACGCTCACACATATATAGTACGCAAGTACCTGTATAGAGACGCGGGCGGCCCCCGCGCGAGGTATGCCTTAAACGCTGAAAATAACGATGAGCGCTGCTGTATCGGAATGCGCGAAGGATCTTTCGATGGAGGTAACTTTGCGAGGATTGGAGGAAAATAATGATGTGAATTGTGTGCGATGGAGATTCGTGACCTTGAAAAGTATATTCAAATTCTTTTTAAGATATGGGAACGGTATTCTAAGGTTTTCGATTGTTTTTACTTTTATATGCTCCAAAATCGCGAGAACTAAAGCACATAAAAATGTCCAATAAGTATTATATGCTTTCTCGGAAAACAATCTCTACAGAGATATCGAATCAATAAATACTTGCGTTTGTAGAAAAAACTAATTTCACAGACTTCGCAGAAAAATCCATATTAACAAAGTTACGCGGATCAAATTCACACTTAGCACGCGTTACATCTCAGCCTCTATACCTATACCTCGCGAACTCTTTAAAACCCGCACAAAACTTACATAGAGACGTTTAGAGATCCTACATGCACACATCAGCACACACAACCTTTTATATAATCTCTAAACAACGGTACGCGCGATAAAGCCCGCGCGCGGCAATTAAAAATGCATAACGCCAATAAATAGCCGCACGAGCAGAGATAACATCACGCGCGCGCGCGCGTTTATAATCTCAATCGGCGAACGCGCACGCGCGCGCGAGGCGATAAAGCAAAATAAAAACAAAAATGCGACCGATAAGGAACGACGGCACGACCGAATTCCTCGCCGCACACACACACACACTCTACTTGCATTGTTGTACTTGCCCCGCGCCGCGTCGCAGCGCTCCATTGTACATATCGGAGCTACCGCGCGGTTCAGCGCCTTTTAAACGCCTCCGATTTCATCATAATATATACACTCTGCTCCGTTCCGCGACCTATCCCGCGAGCGCGCGCGGCGGCCTGTAATTTTACGCACGCATGCACGGTCTGTCGATCGCGGGCGGCAGCGGCGACGACGGAGGTTCACGCGCGTGGGCTGTTGTTCGCGCTGCTCTCTTTCGCTCCTTTTTCGCGCATCTTATAATATTATATATATATATGTATTTGTGTACACGGTATTCGCGCGTTGATGTACTTCACCTCCGCAGTGTCGATACATGTATATAGAAGAGTGTTTATGACACAGGTTGCTGCTGCTCGGCTGTAAAGTTTGTTTACGTCCCCTGCAGGACACTGACTCCGTCCTGATACAGTGCGTGGCGCGCGTGACCCAGTGCAGTATTCCGTGCGTTAACGAGTGTTTTATGTGTATATAGTGGCTTATCTAGCATACGTGCGCTCGTAGATAGATATATAATGCCTACACCTTATATACGCACCTGATGGTATTGACATATACCTACCTGTGCTCTCTTGTTCGGTACCTCGATTATTTACGCTCCGAGCGAACATAACCTTACCCGTGAGAACAAGACAGAGAGATAGAGAAGAGCAGCTCTCCGTTATACTTCCAAATCGAGCAAACAACTCTCCGCGAATTCCCGCCGCCCCCCTCGTCTCTTTCTTCTCTCTCTTCGGCGCACGTGCGCTAACCTCAGCAACAGAGACACAGCTATACGCGAGCGAGCGGGAGCGAGAGACAGTCTCGTCCGCAGTGTATATACTACAGCTCGTCTCCACCGCGCAGTCCGCAGCAGCAGTCCGCTCGCGGCGCAGGTCGTCGTTCCGCGCCACCGCGTCGCAGAGAGACACAGTCGCGTTAGTCGCGTATATAAAATAATATATAATATCGCATTCGAATTGCGAATCCCTCGCTTCACACGCGCGCGCTGTGTGCGCGGAGAGGCGTTCGGCGTCGGCAGCACCACGTTCTCGTGCCTCGTCTGCCCATATGTTAAGCGCGGCAGGATGGTGCTCGCGCGCTTTTTCCCCAGGAAGGTGGCCGACGTGGACGAGCACCATCATCATCACCGCGAGGCACTCGCCAGCGGCAACGTCGCCACTAGGTGAGAGCGCAGTGGGCGGCGCGCTAAGAACAAGCTTTGTCTCTCCACAAACTCGTTTCTTACGAGTTTATATAGTGTTGTATTATTAGTGTTATTGGCTTTTGTGTGAGATGAAGAATATGTGTGTTTTAGTTGTGGTTTTGATTCCGTGGAATAGGTATAATGGTGGCTGTGGATTTGGAGAATATAGTGTGATTTGGTTTTTTGAGATGCTGTTCTGGTTTATCCCAGGGATGTTTGGGAGATGTTGATATTGGAGTGTCATGTAACTTGTGTGTTTTCACAACAACTAATTATTTACTATGTGCGTAGTATTTCAACACACTGACAAAGTGATAACCAAGCAATGTGTTCTTTGGTCTTGCTTTTGAATCTTGCTTAGATCTATTTCTGAAAGAATTTTGCTTACTATTTTCAACTTATTTTCATTTTATGTTAAATAACAAAATAATATTATCATGCAACTAGTTAATTTTAAATTACCAAGGACTTTATTATATTAATTGATATTATTTTTATCTTCTTTTCTGAAGTACTCCAAAAGTAAACATTATTGAATTATTGATTTTGAAGCATAACTTATTATTATTAATTCTTAATATTCATAACTTCTTTTATTCACTAAAATTTTCCATGTATAATCTATTTTTATCTTACTTTAAAATAACTTCAAATATATTAACAATTTTTTGTTCTCTAGTAAATTTTGTATTCAAGTTGTAGATTTATTTTGCCATATAAAATTATGATTTAATAATAAAAGATACTTAGCTTAAAAATGAACAATGTACTTCAATAAGCAGTGCTTAACGCTAAACACAATGTAAATAAATTGTATTTAATATTGAAATAGTGCAAGCAAAAAAAAAAATACGTAGAAACAGGACCAAATTAGAAAAGTTACAAAACACTAATGTCAAAACTATTGATCTAATTTATATATTGGTAAGCGCATATTAATATGTGTTTATTATTTCTTTTGCAGTATGATATGCATTCAAGAGGAGTTAGGACATCTTGGTACTTTACCAGGTGACCCTGTGCTCAATGTATCACACCGAGTTCAAATACCAAATTGCAGTAATATAAATTCAGAAGGCAATACAGATTCCAGTGAATCAACAACCAAAGCAACAGTTGCACCTGACACTATTTATTCTCAAAGATCTTTAGGATGGCTGGCAGGGTGCATGCAACCAGTGTTCAGCTTTTTAAATAAAGTCACCTTCAGTGAAAAAATCAAAGGAAATCAAAGTGAGTTTTTTTGCATTTTGCAGTAGTGACTTTATTTGTTGACAATTTTGAGAAAGTGCTCTAAAACATCATTTTTATTTGTAGCCGAAGATTGGGAAGTTCCATTTGAACACATCAGTGAACTGCAGTGGTTAGGATCTGGTGCTCAAGGAGCAGTTTTTAGTGGCAAATGGAAGAAAGAAATAATAGCTGTTAAGAAAGTGAGAGAACCTCGAGAGACTGATATTAGACATCTTCGTAAACTTAATCACCCCAATATTGTGCAATTCAAGTAAGATAAAAACATTTCAGTAACTATGAAAATAATGAAAAATAATAATTAAACAAATTTTTCTACTTTAATTTTTACAGAGGAGTATGTACACAAGCTCCATGTTATTGTATAATTATGGAGTTCTGCCCTTCAGGGCCCCTATATGATCTGTTGAGGGCTGGAGAATCAGTGCCACCACCTCGACTATCATCATGGTCTAGACAAATCGCATCTGGCATGAGATACTTACATGACCATAAAATAATCCACAGAGATCTGAAAAGTCCAAAGTACGTGTATATACTACTTTAATGATAATAGTTTTGTTACTTTAAATTAACAAAGGTAAAAAATTACATTTTTTGTTTATTTTTCTCTTTTTAGCGTTTTAATTGGACGCGAAGAAGTTGTAAAAATAAGTGATTTCGGTACCAGTCGTGAATGGACAGAGAAAAGTACAAGGATGACTTTCGCCGGGACGGTTGCTTGGATGGCTCCGGAAATAATTAGAAACGAGCCGTGTTCAGAAAAAGTAGATATTTGGTAAGAAAACATTTTAAAGTATATAAATTATAGGTATGCCAGAAGCTATATACCGTAAATAATGTAAATTTATTATATTATTAATAGGTCTTATGGAGTAGTTTTATGGGAACTTCTTAGTGGTGAAATACCCTACAAAGATGTAGACTCATCGGCGATAATGTACGGTGTGGGCAACAACTCACTTTGTTTACCAATTCCTAAATCCTGCCCAGACGGTTTTAGGATTTTGGTCGAGCAATGTTGGGCTCAAAAACCACGAAATAGGCCGTCCTTTAAGCAAATCGAAATGCATTTACAAATCGCCGCGGTCGACCTTGAAAGTACAGCGCATGATGAGTACTTCAAAAAACAGGTTAATACAAATTCATCATATCGTCGATTTTAGTATTCATGAAAAATATAGAATTATAAATTTAAAGATACTCTTAATCACTAAGAACAAATAAGTACAAAATATATATATTTCTGATTCATCCTTACAGCAAACATGGAAGGAAGAAATAAGAGAACACATGAAACAAATACAGAGCAGCAACTCTAGCAGTCCTCGATTCGAGGCAGATCTGATACGTCGACGGGAGGACGAATTACGACACGCGCAAGACATCAGAGAACACTATGAACGTAAACTGGAGCGAACTAACAATCTCTACATGGAATTGAGCGCAGTTTTATTGCAACTCGAACAACGCGAAAGGGATGTGATGAAGTAAGTTTACCTAATATGTATAGTTTAAGAGATTAAGGCTATACCAGGCTATACAATTTATTATAAACTTCAAAACAAATATTCAGTGCAAGCAAAAAAATGAAAGTATTTTCAAAAATATAATTAATAATAGATAATTCAAATTATTACGCGTTAAATATTACTAACATTATGCTAAAATACATAACTTTACTTATTTAAAAGTCATATTGCATGATAAAAAAACTAATGACCGTCACTTTTTAACTAGAAACATTTATCATAAAAAATTATTTCTTAAGGAATTCATTACAATTATGTAAGTAAGGTACCGAAATCAATCTTTACGTAATTCTCAATTGGTTTCAACCAATAAGTTGATATTAAAAACTCGAGCAATAATAGAAGTTTTTAATAATTAACTATATTTCTCTAATTTAAATCATAACTTACTTTTAGGAGAGAACAACACTCTGGTCACAAGCAAGGTAAAAAACGAATAGTGCATCCCTTGCTGAAGTGCCGTCGCAATCCGACAGTTCAATTCTCATCGTCGACTAGTCCGACCTCACCGCCTTCGCCAACCAACTCGCCACAGAGCCCAGTGAAAGCAACGATGTGCACGCAGTTGAACGACTCCAACAAGCCCGAAACCGTGATAATGCCCAACAGTACCTTTAAGCCAAGGAAATTCCAGAGGCATCGTCGAGTAGGCTCTGGCTGCGGTATCAGTTCTAGTCCACGGTCCAGTCCGCAGCGAGAACGAAAGGTGAGGATGCGAACAAAATGCTTATATATTCAACGAATGATTTTTCGTGTTGAATTTCCATTCATATGAATCCGATATAATGCTTAGACTGCGGAGTTATCCGCTAGTCGTTTGGTCGACAACCAAACGCAGACGGAGAACCTCACTTGCACCGAGCCCGTTCCTCCCGCGCAAGAGGAGCAATCTCAACCACCTCAACGCCGGCAATCCGTACAGGAGAAATACATCTACGAGGTGTCGTCGAATCGCCTCTACCCGAAGTCAGCACTCGACTGCTCGAACAACGGTAACAACCCCGAGCCTCAGCAGTACCATCATCGTCTTCAGTCATCCGACACTCCGTGCTCTAGTCCCGAACCCCTTAATGACAACCGACTCAACGGTAACAACGAGCAACTGAGGGAATGTAGCGACGACGACCACCTCGAGACCCTAGGCAGAAAAGTCAACGAAATACTGAATGCCAACAGGCTTGTTTCTCCTATGGATAACGGAAACTGTTGCAGCGTCATTTCGCATGGGTAATTTTTTAAATTTATATGTTAAAATCAAATGTGGTTATTTTCGTGAACACTTGCGTTCAAAATGCATAATTATTATAGTTTTAAGACTAGTTTTAATAATAAAAATAACTTTAATTTGTATTCATGTAGAAGGACTAAGGAAGATTCTCTAAAAAGTCAAATGGCAGATAAGAATACAGAAACTGAACTAAGATCCGGTACTGATGTCATTGACGCCATATGCAACGAGGATGGTGACGCCGGTGAGGAAGAAAGCTGGTCGGACGAAGAAGGAGAAGATCCCAATTACTCTTACAATTATTCGCTTAGAAGAAGAAGGTAATGTTTTTTCGTTCTTAGCTTATTCACGTTCGAAATTTCATTAAATACTTGAAATTTATTTTACCTTTAAAATATGTTTCACCATAATTTACAGTATTGCGAGAAGGCCCATCGGACCGGGATGTAGGCATCGTCGCTCAAAGCCAGTCCTATGCAGCGCCGTAATCAAACGAGTCCTGGCCTCGGATGAGGAGAACACCTCGGAGTATTCGCATCCGCCGTCCAGTCAGTCATCCACCCTCGAGAGTAATCCCGACGTGCAGCGAGCTTTCCGCCGTGTTGGCTCCTGTGAATCGACACCGATCGGCCATAGCAAGTACAATCCGCGCAAGCGCACGCTTTCGGCATGTAATATCATTAACATGCGCAAAGACACGGACGATACAAGCGACGGTTCGTCCTCGGCCAGCCAGTCCGAGAGCGACGAGGTTAGTGAAACGACGATCGCCTCACAGCTGGCCAACACGACCCTAAAGAACGAGAGTAGGGTTTGAAAAACTGTTTCGTTAAATGAAAGATTAACTACCGGTTGACGAATTCCATCGACAGCGGATCGATCTGACTAGTTACTGTTTTTGTTAACTTTAGGTGCTTATGAAGCAGAGGGTTATCTCATTTACACATTGTTTTTGCGGTTATTTAATACTTACATTAATCTAATAATTAAAGATATTAAAGTAAAATTTTTTAACTTTAGCAGCGCAATTCTTTTTTTAATATAAGTCAAGCCAATAATATAATAGTAACTATGTCTCAAATTTTTATTATTACGAATTATTTAACAGTAATTTATTTACAATTATTTAAGTGATGATTGGCAAAAAAATAAATTCAATCAAATTTTTGTAAATAATTTATTAGTCTGTCCAGTTTAAAAAATTTTACTTTAAATTCTAAAGGCAAGACACTTAATGTTTCTTCAAATAATAATTTAAGACATTTAAAATGATATGTTTAGTAATTTTAAGTCTATTAGGAATCGAATAATTATTAATTGTTTAAATAGTTTTAAATTAATTTCATCTGTGTTTACAAATATTTGTTATAGTCGCTATTTCAATTCATAATTAATGTATTATTTTAGAATTAAATCCACAAATATTTAAAAATATGATTTGTTAATCAAGTACTTAAATATACTGAACATATCATTTGATAAGAAAAAACTAAAATATACGAAAATTCCCGAAACGTTTATTAAAAACGGTACAAATTTATTAGTACTTATCACATGATTGAAAGGATTTCTAACTACAAGTAATTAGAAACTAATTCCTTCTAAAACATTGTTTAAACAGTTTATCATAGTTAAACTTTACTTAATGAACATTTATTTAATGTTAATAAAATTTCAGAGAATTTAATTATGAACTATAGTTGAAATTCGTATCATAAAATAAATACAACTATAAGTTTCATTACGTTAATCCTTATTTAAAATTATTTTTATTGATAAGTCTTTTCAATAACTAGTAACAAAAAAATTTTCGATGGAATTCTTTAATCAGCGTAAAAAAATCATACTCCACCCATAGTGATAATCGACATTGATATTTCGAAAACGTTATTTAATAAATTCGATTTACCTAATTTGTAAATAATCATCTATGCATGTGTACAAATTACACGATCAACGATTATTATATTGATATGGAACATCATATTTTAATTTCAATGAAATTTAATTTATTCGTTTTGGAAGTAGAAAAATCACACTGTAATACGTTGTTTAATCAAAATGGTTTTTCTAATTTCATTTGAAATTCGAATATGAGAAATGATCTTTGACGCTATTATACGATATATAAGATAATAAAGCGTAAAATAGGGTCATAAACTCAAAAGTGATAAAATTGTAGAATATAAACCTTTATACTCTCATATTTAAGACTCGTACTAGTTTACACGAAAGGTAAACTTATGTATTCATTAATAATGTAGTAATTGCCATTTAAGAAATCAATTGTTATTATTTTCAATCAAGGTACACTTATTGTACGAGTTAAAGCTATTATGCAATTCTGAGGAATTCCATAATACTTTTTGTATATGTATATAATAGGTATCATAATCTTTTTTACAGGAAAAATGTGTATAAAGTTTAATTAAGTTTTGATTAATTTTGTACAGTTCCTCTTAGTAAGTACCATACGGTAGATGGATATTTCTGTCGTATAAAATAGCATTCCATTTAATATCCACAATGTGGATAGAATAGTGTATAATTTTTTTTACTGTAAACGTGTATGCGTAGCTTTAGCGAGACGAAAGTAAAGATTGTAAGCATAAAAACACCAGTCCGAAGCAGTACACGGAAGAAATTGAACGTTTCTGAAAATTTTATAGTGATTATTATAAAAAAAGTCATTATAAAATATTTGTTGAAAATTTTTCGAAGTCAAAACAAAAGTATTAGATTTAACATATACGTCCAAAAATTGTGAAATTATGTCCAGTGAAAAACGGTTAGAATAAAAAATTAATTGACGACTTACCAAGAGATAAGGACGAAAATACTGTATTAATAATTTAATACAAAATCTTAGGCTTAAAATGTAAATTGTAGAAGCATCGCGTACTTAGACGTAGCAATCAAAGGACATTTCACAAGCTTTTTTGTGTATCGTGTATTTATATATTAAATCAAGAAAAATATATTGTATGCGGTGCCCAAACATGTTCAGTGTGAGGCAGTGCAATATTTTTCAACATTCGGTATTTACAAATGGCAGCTATTTTTCGGTGCACTTGTATCAAGTCGTACAGACGGACACAGACACATTCGGATAAGCAGAGTCTATAGAAACAGATAAGCCCTCGTCGCCGTCATTCCAATGAAGACAGCGGTCGATGGAATACGCGCTGAAATATAAGAAAATCTCGCAAATTTAGCTATCAACGTGCAGTATATGTAATTTATATATATATATATATTGGTGAAAAAATAAATGCTACTAGATTTATATACAATGTGTGCCTTGCGGCAAGTTGTAATATGGTAGATTGTGTTCTGAAGACGAAAAAACAATAAACTTTTAGAAATAATTAGAAAAAAAGAAACTGTTGTAACGCGCAATCTGACAATTGTAACGGATAGTAGTGATTAAGAAAATTAGTTTCACTTGATACTCAATTTCAAGCATGTATTAACTTCAGTTTCTTTATTCGACGAAATAAAATGGTATTAAATTAAAAACGAAAAGAAACATCACTCTGAAAGTAAACAATGTGTACTCAAATTTTTTCACTGTTCCTACAACTATAATTGTAGTTCAGTATTGTTGTACCTGCTTGAAAAAAAACTCTAATTGCCTTATCGACAGTTATTATATATTTGTATATATATAGACAATACATTTGCAAACTGATTGAATTTACGAGCTAAGCGTAATAGGAAAGCCGGTCGATTCAATAACATAAACAAATTCCTTTGCAAACGGCATCACATAAAAAAACAAATTATTCGTATACAAACTGTATCCATTGTAATGATGCAAAATACTAGCGTCAATTCTACTATACACGCAGTGACTCTTAAACCGACTGGTTCTGTAGTTGATTGTAGAAGACCTACATAACTTTGTGTTACTTATATCTTATTAGTACATAATAAAGCCTGTGTATAAACATAATCTTAATATTCAACCTTCCCTCGCACATCACATAAATTTATTCTCTAAAATAAAAAATTTTGTAATTTCAAGTAAAGTATGTCCATTTTATAATTTTTCTATTTAAAATTTTTATTTAACATCAGTTAACATTAATTTAGAGTTTGGAATAGATACAAGCATATATTTTATAAATAAGTCAATTTTATTTTTATTAATTATTTACATCAGCATTTAATTAAAAATAATGATAAATTTTTAAGTTGATTGTTTTATTAACAAGATTGTATAAAAATTAATTTTGTATTCTCAAATAAAAGAATTCAACTTTATTACTCATTTAACAACGAAACTGTGGCAAAAGCTTATTACGTGTTTTCAACTTACATTGCTATAATAGTTCTTTGATAACATTTCGTTTATATTTTAATTAAAATTAAACGAAGCTTAAATAATTCTTTTTTGAGCTTTCAAAATTACATGGTACATGAAATAAAGAATATTTGACACAAATGTTTAAACATGGATTACAATTTTTTTTTCGAATACTTATATCATAAATTTACACTTTTTTGACAATGCCATGTAATATAATTATGTCATCTATGAAAATTACTTTTTTTTCTTTATAATATACAGAAGCATTTTTCGAATATTCGTGGAATAAACGACTTGCAACACATTTTGGTGAATAAGTCAAGTGACGATTACAGCAGTTCATTGCATTGAATTTATAATCTGTACAAGTTTATTGGTTTTTAAAAATTTCACAAAACACAAAAATATTTGCATCACATACACTACATGGACAAAAAATTAAATTCTCTTCTTAATACACCACTTTTAATTTCATTAATGTTTTGGATGCATAACATATTGTGCCAGAGACAAACAAAGAAACCACGCGTGGTACACTTGCGATGATTTTATCGCGGCATTAACATTTCTCTTAATTTCATCTTTTCAACAGTACTAAGTAAAGTTCTTTCATTTTTCAAAGAAGTACAAAGGATAACGTGTATATAAAACATTTATTCGCACAGCCTCGTGATTGATGAGTATAATAAAATGCTTAAGCCCATCGCATTCAAGACATCTTTTTCTTTTATAGTTCAATTTACATAAGATTAAAATTTGTTTGTAAGTTAATGTGACATTTTTTATAAATATGTACATACGTGGAATTTGCTTAGGTACGAGACATTTTAGGTCCTTCAATATCTGTCTAGTATTTAAATTCATTGGAAGTCATTGTGTTAACTTTAGATAAATCTCAGATATTCTTTTTTAGCTAAAATATCGATATAAATGTTTTAGCACGCACACTTATGACACTGGAAAGCAATCAATTAAAAATTATAAATTGATTCTTAAGATTATATGACGATGTTGAGTAGTATATGACAATCAATCAAACAATGATTTAATGAGTAATAAAACAAAATGTACGAAAACCTTCAAAGTTCATAACATTGACTAAAGATCTTTCAGAGAAAGAGATTCAAGTCTCTCCTTTTTCAAAAAGTAACAGTTAATACTCATAACTATAATGATCTACAAGTTCACAAAAAAATCTCATAGGAGCATCAACTTGTTGGGTAAATGCGCAATTTGTAGCAGCTATTTCAAATGCGCTTGGGAAATAAGTAAGGTTCCTAAACAACCGTGTTTTTTCACCAGTAGAAGGAAGTGCTTAAAAATTCGGCGGTGGATTTATAAAGTGTAGATGCACTTTGCCTTAAACCAGTGAATAAAGATACAACACCTTCTTTCTCCTCTTCTTGTTCTTCTTCCTCTTCTGGCAAGTATTCTGGCATATCCTCATCATCTCCTCCTTCTGTATTCACCTAAAATAAATATGAATTAAAAAATAAAAATAAGATAAAAAATGAACTAAAGTATATTTTAATAAAAAATATGCGAAAATAACTACATTTTAACAAATTTTTACAACTCACCAATTTAACTAAAAATTCTTGATTGTATTTATTTCTAGTAACTAGTCTGGCTTCCATATTTGGATTATTATCTTTTATAGCCTCAGCAATTTGTTTTGCTGTCACACTGGTTAATGTTCTCATTGTAACACGTTGATGCTCTACATCGACAACTAAAGAAATTAATCCTTCAATCCTGATTAAGGTATATTCTAAATCTGTTCGTGTTTCCTGATGAAAAATAAGATTTAATTAATAATTAAAATGCTAAGTATTGTTTTAACTATTGGTAAAATAAAAATAGAACTAATTCATTTATTATTCAAAAAATTAAAAATTTACTTGTTAATTTAAAAATATTACATCTTTGGTGTTCTCAAATTTAATAAATTGTTTACAAATTTGAGTAAAAATGAAAAATGTCTTTTCAATTAAAATAGTTTAAATCATTAACAAGTCGAATCTATTGGGTTAATTAAAAAGTTCATAAAATACAAAGAAATATAATCAATATAGTGGTTACATCTGTCGTATTGATTTTATGACAAAACAACTTTTCATTGAGAATGTATATATTTTATTGTTATTCTAGAATAAGTGATGAAATAAATGAATAAAATAAAAATAAGAGACAAACTATTGATTCAAATTGTACAAAAATAAAGTTTTGTATACTTTCTTCATAATAACACAAAGTAATGACGGGGTTGGAATCATGTTTTGCGCATTGAAATTCTAATGATTATTCAATCAACTCACTGGCAGTAGGCCATGAACGTGTAAGATTACAACATGTGTCCTGAGCTTCTTGGGTTCTATGACTCTCCTGCATCGACTACGCAAATTGTAAATAGGTGGTTTCATTCGCTCTATGTCATCCTTGATCTGCTGTGCTCGTTTAGCCAGCTTTGGTTCGTCCAAGTTGTACTTGTTGACCACTGCATCAAGGGCCTCCCTGACACCAAAGGTCGAGGTTATGTGATTGTAATTCTCCACATTCTTGACAAAGGCCTCGAGAATGTCCAATGCTAGCCCGACAACCTCAGTGTTGGGATACTCCAGGACTACGGCGACGTACGACAGCACCGTTTTGTCCTGCAACAGACGACGAGAATCCCGTTAGCGCCAAAATATCATGCAGCTGCAGAAGGAAGAGAACGAGGACGAGGGGGAGAGAAATCGAAGTCGCGTGAATATTGAATTAATATTATTGCGCGCACCTTCAGAATTGTATCGTGGTTGGAGACATCCTTCGAAAGTTTCTTGTAGGTCTCGAGAGTTGGCCTCAGCTTTGTCTCATCCAGGCCTTCTAACACATCCTCGTCCATGGCTCGTTCAGGCAAAATGTTGACATTTACCTCGGCTCGCACTTACCCGCACTCACCAGGCGCATAGATACTTATACATATGTGATATATCGCGCGTAAACTTATGCACTTTTTCTCGTTCTCTCTCCGTACTCCGTGTATTCCGTCTTTTGCTCTGGTGCGCTCTCTCTTTCTCCCCCTCTCTATACGCGTATCTCTTCTGCCGTACGATTGGCCTTTATCAGATGAGGAGTGCGTGGAATCGGGCAAACTAGACGCTGAAACGCGACGAACGACTGGCTCGTTCCTCCTCCATCATTGAAGGCACTTTTTATGCTGATAACAGCGTATTTTTTCATACAGATGTCACTAGCGCACGGGGTTGGGCTATTTTGAATGACGAAACTAACAAATTTCGGTTAAGACTTTGGTTTATAGAAGACTGACCGGGATAGGAAACGCATTTTCTCAAGATCATGTCCTGTATCAACAATTTAAGGAGCAGTTTTTGCTTAAAGAAAGTTTATAATCTTTATTTATCAACATGAGTAGTTCCTGATCCTACAGGATATACCTAATCAATATATAGGTATTATCATTTTATACATTATTAATCAAATTTACAAACGCACTTTATATTACAGTAAACAAATTTTCATTCAAACGATAAGAACTAAAATTAAATGAAGTTCTGTTGCTAATTATAATTAATAAATAATAATAAAGAGTTTATTCTGCTCCCAAATGCATTTCGGAGCAACTCAAGTTTAAGCGATTACAAATTGAATATTATGCAATCATTATAAGTAGTCAATATAAATATTATAAAATTAACTATCTGATCAGAGAATAAATCAATAATTAACAAATAAATTCACATAGTTTGGATTGAAGGCTTTATTAGACTAATACATAATTATAATATACATGTAAAATTAGAGAATTTGATTTTGCTATTTTAATTTCAAGTAATAAATTTTTTTTTAAATATATAAATCTATATTTATTTTATTTGACGGTAAGTACAACTTAAATATCCTATAATAAAATACATTATTTTGAGTAAAAGTAACAAAAAATAATATCGAAAGTACTTTCCTAATACATTCGCGATGTTCGCGGTTTTTTGGCCTATAGGTACATAAAGCGAACCAAAAAAGCTTTTTCTCTGACCGGCGGATGAAAAATAGTTACTGTTTTGCCTAGCAAACGGAAAAATCCACTAAGTCCACTTATATTTCACCCATTGCTCTAAAATTGTGTAAAATCGAAGAAACTAAGCTTGACCCCTCACAAAATCACATGTGTCACAAAAAATATATGGTATACTAGTGGGCTTTATGACCTCCAAACCTCGTGTGTTTGCAGGACTCGTCTTCGGCTCGCATATTAGCTCGCCTTCGACTCATACTGCAAACGTCACACTAGAAAAAAAAAATACTTTCTGCCCTGGTATGATACACCATACACAGTATACTATTTTCTTGAATGCTAGAAAGTTAATAGCTAGTTATTCAGGAATTCGTGCACGTGGTTAAAAAAAATATATTTTTTAGATTGGCTTTAACATTTTGGATTTTGAATAATTTGGGATTTTTCCGTCGGGAACGCTCTGTGAAATTATACTTAAGGAACAAAACAATTTATTCATAATTGTTGTTTGAGGTGACAATATTATGTTCATAAAATATTGAAGAAGTTGTTGTTTGTTGATAAAGTTTGCTTATTTGTCGTGTTAAACACACTTTTTGCTTCCTCCTAGAGGAAGCTTTGTAATAGTCAAATTTTCGATTTCTTTAGATTTCTCTAGAAACATGAATATAAATGTTAGAAGGTTGTATCACATGATTTTGGAAAAATGTTTGTATGGATGTGTGTGTGTACGTATACCGATTTATCTCCGGATCTATACGCGGTGGATTTTAACCGAGTGGGGCTCATTTTTTTGTTTTTCTTTTATCCCGAATTCGGGAAGAAAATAATTTTTTATAATTCACTGATTCGTTTTTGTTTTATATCAAATTTTTGATTTTCGAAAAATTCATTTTTGAATTTTTTCAATGATCGGATTTAAATTTTTGAATCGGATGGATAGTATTCGAAAGAGCATACAGAAATCTATATTTAAAAAAAATTCTCTAGCTATCATAATTCTCTTGTTATTAACAAAAACGTGTTTTTTTTAAAATCTAATAACTCCTAAACTAAACGTTCAATTTTTTGGAGAAAAATCACGATAATGCAGAATATAAATATCTATAATCTGTAAAAATTTAAATTCATGCTTTTGGTTAGTTTTTCAGAAAAAAAATTGAAAAATGAAAAAAAA
>JAPYZO010002515.1:4864-20751 GCA_030522905.1 Torymus flavipes | reverse complement strand
TATACCATAAAAAAATATTTGTTCAAAGTAATCTCAAATTTTCGACTCTTCATGTCATAACTTCATAAATTTCAAATAATGTAAGTCCTCCCTCTGAAAATTCATTTGGGATTGTTCTCAAAAAACTGCACACCAGTCAAAAAATTGAAATGGCTATATCTTTGAGTAAAATTGGTGTACAGATTAAATTTTTGGCCATTTTATCAGAAGTAGTGTATAATTATAATATATAGATTGTATATTGCTTGAACTGCATTTTTTTTAACCGATTTTAGCCTCAGAGGCCACTAGGTGTAAGACCGACTTAAAATAAAGTGCACAGTAAAGAAAATTTTGTGAGTACGCGCTTAAAATTATTTAAATTTCCCTTCAAAATAGTTGAACATTTCAATTTTTACAACATTTTATGAGAAATTAGAGAATTTTACTTAACCTTATTCTCACGAATTATATATTTTTTACATTAAAAAAAAAAAAGTTAGAATAAATTTTTCCGGTTATTGTAGAATGGCACTTGTTTCCCAGTTATGATAATGTTTGAATGACAATTTTGACATCTGTGCGTACAAAATCGTACACTCAAAGATAAAGAAATGTTACGTTTGATTTTATTTCTCGGGACTTATAGGGGAAAATATTTATTTCTTTTTCTTATTTAATATATACACTTTTCTCCTTGTATATTCTGGTCATCACTGCACGTAGATGGTACATATCGTAATGTTGAAATAAAACTGCTACTCACAATTGGAGAATGTAATAACTTAGAGTCCATTTAAAGAACGTAGGGTTAGGGGCGAACATTTTTTTTTTTAATTAAGCTGGCAATACAAAAGTATTTTAATAAATAATGCAAAACAAAAATGTATATTCTAAATTTTCGACATGTTATACATTTGTGTTCAGATTCAAAGGAAATGCATTTGCATGCGTTTACGCGTATAAAAGCTTCTGTTCCTATTTTGTATTCTTTATGGAAATACGTTACGTACTCATGTTATAAAGCTCTAAATTATGTTTGCCAACTTAATAATCAAGAAAAAAATTACTTGTGAATCGCTACTTTTTACAAGACGATTTCGAGTTACTACGCGTTTGAAAAATATCACATTTCAAAATATAGGTGAGGTAAAATAAGAAAAAAAAAATTGCAATTAGTACTAATATCCAAGATATCGATCTACCTTTCAAGATTTACTATTACATAGAAAAATTTCAATATTTCATAAAGAATTTCGGGACGGTTTAATATGATATTAAACTGACAAAAATGACTTTTTTCTCTTGAATGAAGAATTTTAAAAGTATTTTCCAGAAATAATTTGCTGTCCCATTGTTTTACAATAATATATTGAATTTTCGCTTTTCTTCACTACTTTCCAGATGATTTATTTAAGTCGTTGCCAAATAGGTATTCTGTAAATCCATATTGACACTCGAAATAGTTGAAAAATTATTTTAAAATATATCAAATAAATACACCGAGATTTCAAAATTTAATTTGGAATTAACAGATTTCTTTTTCGGAAACTTTACAAGTGTCAATTTTAATGTCTATTAGCCTTGTTTTATCTTAGAACGATACTGCAACATTCAGTATATTGTAGAATAGAATGTAATTTATTTGAATCTTGATTTTAATTAAAAATAATTATGATTGAACGGTGGATGCGAGTATTAAAAAATAGAGTTGATGTCCAAAGTAAAAAAGAAGATACAAAAATATACTTCGTTAATGTGAACTTTTATCTGTAGAGAAAAAACCTGGCTTATAAAAAATTCTTCATTCAAGATGCAATTGACGACTTTCATGAACGAGAATTTCAATATGACAACGCAGTGATAAGAAAAACTCAAAAAGCATCCTTTTCCCGTCTCCATTTTGTATCACTTCCAAGATTATGGAAGTACGACACTTCTCCCCCAATTCTCTTGCACTCCATTCCTGTACAAGTTCTTCGTTACACAACGGCTTGGCATCATTTCACTTTCAAAAATTTTCTTCGAACTACCAACGGCTCGACCGAGTAGTCGCACAACGCGCCGTGTGCGAACGAATAATCGAATCGTCGGTCTGTAAAAACGCGTCACATTTCAAATGACACAGCTTACGCTCTTACGCTTTTACTCACTCGAATCCAGTTGATTTTCCAGAAGAAGGCGAGATAGACGAGAACGAGGAGGCCGGCGAGAGCGACGGCGACGAACAGTTCGACAACCATGTTTCTGGGGCGAACGTTGCTAGCACACTGGGCGGCGGGCCCGGACGCAAGCGGGTGGCTAGAGTCTCGCGCGCGTGAAAAAGGAACGCGTGTGGAGGAAGAACTAAAGGAGGGAAAGAGTCGGGGGACGGCAGGCGCTTATTGAGAATTCGTCGGGGGAAACAATAAGAACAATTTCTGCCGCGATCTGGTAAATTTTCTTGACTCCTAAGAGGAATTTCGTTGCTCTTGTCCGGTGCGATAGCTAGCGCGATGATGTCTTGGAGGCTATACGATTTTTTTTATCGGTAGCTGATCGAAGAGCTAGATTTTTTGGACCTGCGCAAGTGTTAGAAAGGTTCAATGTAAATGATAAATTTAATTTAATCGACTTTTGATCAATTTTGTTCAGTTAACGTACCTACCTTTCCTATGAATTAAAGCAAAGTGCTTGATTTAAAAATAAATTTAAAATTGTAAGTTCGTTAAAATAAAAATAAAGACTACTTTTTATTTTGATATTTTATGTACCTACAGATGTACTTGATACAAGTTTTGCATCTACTAAACATTTTGATCAATTGATTATACTGTTATGCCATAAATATCCCAATTAAAACAATTGCGTTAAAAGCATTTAGTTAAATAATAATTGACTTTCATTGAGTAACGTGGACTAATCGAAAACCAATTAATTTTTCTTCTTAATCTTTGCTTAGACAGCCATGGCAGTAATGATCAATAAATTTATCACTGATAGCACACTTGGGTGTACATGTACTTAACTAGTGATTGTGTTGTAACCTGACGGTGGTATTGTTGAATTTTCGAGTATCAAGCAATTCCCGCAACACGCACAGTTTACTATTTTTCAAACCCAGTGCGGTGCGAACTATACTCCAGTTTCGCGCGAGTGCACGCGCACCGAACCTGTACGTGTACTCGGATGTTTGGACAAGTTTTTTACTGTATTGTACAGTAATAACTAAAACTAATATTAAGAAAAATACTCTTCTATATCGACTATTTTTTTTCTACAGAAAATATATAATCGGCACAGAGGTCATTTTCTTCATAAATAATTCACTTATTTATTCTTAATTTAAAACAAGGTAATAGCATTAATAAGATATCGTTTACAAAATTTGGATGCTAGGATAATGGGATTCCCAGTATATGCATAATAATGTAAAATGATTTTAATCGCACTTTACCACCGATACACGTGCACTCGGCCTTTTCCCAAACCGAGGCCGGTACAACGTATACTATGTGCCTACGTGAGTGCACGCGCACTGGTATCACCCCTGATGTTTAACCTTTACGAAACCGGAAGGCTGCTATGTAGGCTCGCGAGTCACGATAGGAATTTAGCACACGGGGGTGAGGACTTTTAAAATGCTATATTTTTAGAAATTTTTCGTCATATTTGCGATAGACTGAAGTATTTTGTTAATACGTTAGTTATTTTTTATTTGGATATTAATCAATATATTTTTTATTTCAGAGAAAAAAGTATGCACATATAAAAAAATCAATCTACTACAATGTGCACAATAGAGTGCTGGACAATTATAAATCCGCTAAACAGCCTAATTAAAATCCTGAAAAATGATAATATTTGTCTTCAACATGTCTATAGAAATAGGTACTTCTAATTTCAAGAATTCTCTGCGTTTAAATGACTTGAAGAAAAGAATTATTACTCATGTTTAATAGCGAAAATATTAAACATTATACTTTAACATTTACTTTATTTTTTTTTTACTTTTTATTATTCTTTTCGTTATTTAAATTTTTTGTAATAGCTATAACTCTCTACAAAAGTTGGGTAAGATTAATAAAAACAAAATTTTTTTTGTAATAGTAGCTGTTTAAAAATTCAACATCTGACAGAATGTCCCTAGTTGTGCGAAAGTTAATTGTATTAAAAATTCAAAGGTTACCGAAAGTTTTAATAGAACTACCAGGCTGTCCCCGTTCGCCGTTTTCTAAACACCAGCCTCGTGTGAAGTATATTCTTTGTCCGCGCGAGTGCGCATGCACTTGTGCCGTCTCGGAGTAGAGACGACCTTTAGAGGACCGGAAAGTCTAAATACTGGCGCGAACCGTGATAAGCATTTTGAATTTAGTACATTATGGATATCAAGTATATATTTTTAAGAAGAATATTTATATTGAAACATTCATTGGAAATGTATATATTATAGGATTAGTTTTCTGCTGAATTACATCTATTAAAATTTACAAAATTTGTGAAATAAACTATTAGATTAATATTTTACTTTTATGATTTTCCTTGTCTAATAATATATCAGCATAACATAGCTTGAAGGAATACTAGATTGATGCGAACTTTCTTTGTTTAAGTATTCAAAAGTGTAAATTTATTCAACTTTTCGTTGTGTGAAACGAGATTACTGTGATATTTTTAATAGAAATAAATTAAAATTGTTGTTTAAACAAGTATCAACAGAATGAGTTACTAACGTGATTAATGTTTACTATAAAAATCATCAATAATAATCTCTAAATTTTAATTTTTATGGTTAACTTAAATTCTATTTTTTTTCATTCATAAAAAATAAAGAATTTTTCTTTTAATTTTAATGCATTTTTAATAATTGATATAATACCGTAGTACGATTTACCCTAATTTACCCTAAATTAATACTAAATTTTGAGGTTAGAAACTATAAGCTTATTCGATTTTTTTTTCATAATAAGTATTAAATAATTAAATAAAAATAAAAATTCGAACATTATCTTGACAGAATTTATTCTAAAGAATCGCTTTTATTTTCCATTCCAATTGTCTAAAACTTTTTTATTGTTTAACTTGAAAAATTTGTTTTGAATTTTACCGCTCAGATCAACATTCAGTCACATCGATTCTTTAAATGAGCCACTACTTACATACCGGGTGATAGCGCCAGGGCTCAGCCCAGCTGCCAGTAAAAATTGAAGAAGAAGAAGAAGAGCCACTACTTCAGGACATTATTTTTTGAAGGGAGAATGATTAAAAGATCATAGGTTCAAACTAAAAAATGTTTATAGTACCAAAAGTTCAAAATAAAAAGTAGTAGTAAGAAGATTATTACAGGTGGCTAAATTGCCAAGATTTATATTCTTACAAATATCATAATGGTATAATGATCATAATATGTGGTTAATACTCCATAAGCAAATATAATTTCATTATTTATTTATTTATAGTAATAACACGTTAAGACTATGATTCAAAATGTTCAGAATGTATTATTTAATATAAGGATCTAATTATCTTTTTGTTTTCATTAATGCGTTAATATTTTAACTATCGCCCGTTGTAATATCTCGAGTATGCATACCTACCTATTTTGGTGCATTTAATGTTTGAATCATCGCGCGTTTCATGTTGTCTATATATTGTGACGTCTGGCAATTTTCGATTCACTCACGAATGCCCGATATTCGAATGTATTGTGCGGGCATGAAAATGCTCTCTCAGCTCGTGAATAGGTATTATAACGGTATATAAACTTGAAGACACAGTATCAGTTCAAGTCACAAGATTCTAAAGTAAAAGTACAGAGTAGGAAACGATGCGCGAACGTAGGGAACTAGGTAACTGTTTTCTGCAGAAACAAAATCCATGCTTCTTTGAAAAGTTGGGAAGGATCATTAATTTATTGGAATGGTAATAGAAGAATGAGTGCGCGCGAACTCCTTTCCGTCGTATGGGCCAATTCGTGCCCTGATTTTGGGCCTACAATGGTTTCATTCATCTCGAAGACTTTTCTAGTTGGGGAAAATGCAAACAGGTTCTCTTCGTACAAGAGAACCTTCGTTTTATTAACAGTGCATTAGTTATTCATCACTGCCTTTTTCATTTTAAACATAGAATTCTTTTTTTGTGAAATACGTTTTAAATATCCCGCGAATAAATCTATAGGCTCTTATAATACAGGGTATAGAAGTTGCAGGTTCGCAGCCGACTTCACAATATGTAGGTGTGTGCGCATGTGTGGCTCACATTTCAATACGCGCGAGAATTCAAATAATATCATTAACAAAAATAATTATAATCTCGTAAAAAATGTTTAAATAATAATTAATAATAAAAAAGAAATTAACAAAATTATTTCTGAAGTACATATTTGAATTTCAATGTTAATAACAGCACATTAATTTTGGTAATCAACAGCATGTATTGAAAAGTCGAAACTAACAATGTAGAATGAAAAACTGAACTCGTACCATTATTATTGTCATCAAAATTTTGTATTATTTGTAATTGTTTGCATGTATAATATATTAATAATAACAATTCAATATCTTTAGTGATTCGCTCTTGAACAATTCTTATTTGGGATCATTTTTAAACCTAAACTTGTACAGCTCTACCCTTAGAAAATGCTGTACATTCCGCAGTTCGGAAACGTGTACATATTTTCTTCTGCACCTCAACGTTCTTATGTAGTAACCGACATCTAGTTTGACTGCTTCCTTCATAACTCAGTCTTTCGCCACCTTGTGGTAGGTAGAGATAAATGAAGATTCAATATTATTCGAATCTGCGCGTAGGAAGCCGGTTTTCCTGTCGAAGTTGACCGGCATTTCTTCCGCACAATGCATAATATGCTACAAAAGACCATGGAGGCACGCATGCGCACAGCAGCAAACGTGGCGCTGGTGAGTGGTGAGCGCACTACATTATAAATTGTCGAACATTTTCAGAAAAAATAAAAAACTTTCTGATACGATTTCTATATTTATTTACTTTTTTGTCGTCGCTTATTTATTCGTAAAATGGTTGGTAAACTTACTTTTTGTACTTTTTCCAAAACTTTTTCTACGTGTACGCACGGGAAAAAAGATCTCGGACTAAAAATGGAACGCATTGTATGCATTCGTTGTATATTACATTTTTTTCTAATAGAAGTATGACTCCGAACGCAAATATACTAATTTTTAAAAAATATTTCAAATAGCCCTCCGAAATTGACAATATAAGCTCTGTGCCAGCATTTATGATTCTTAAAGCCTCATTTCATAATTCGAAATTCTGCGGGCAGGTTGGAAATCACTCGGTGCCCATGCAAATTTCGCACGATAAGCCTCTTTTGCTTAGTACGCCATTGCGTTACTTTATTAGCGAACGGTTCCTGTATATTGTTAACCGAAACATATTGCTGTTTAATGCCTGGCAAACTTTTTACATTCGCTCTTTGACTGTTTCTTTATGCGTAGTTCATGTTTGAACTCTCCCGCGCTTTCAATACGCATTGAGAGCGTATTGAATATATGTGCTTTGATAACTTTGGTTATTGTATTTATTTGTCATTACCGTTAAGTGTAAACTTGAGTAAATTAGAATAGAAAGATCAATGCAGTAAATGAAGTAGTGTTAAGAGTATTTATATTAGAAATCGTAATAGACGCGGAATCCACCTTCACACTGCTGAAACCGTTACTTTGCAAATAAAATTTTATGGGTCTATAGAAGGTAACTGAAACCGCAGTTACGTCGACATTGGTCTTTCATAGCCTCAAATCGTGCGAAAAACGTTACTCGATGAATCGCAAAGTCCTGAATCGCTATATGTATTTTATTCTTTCCTCTGTTCACATTATGTATGCTCTGGACATAGATACATACGTAACGCTCTCTTGTCAATCAACAACTATCGATGATCCCGAGATTACGTATGTCTCACTTTTATTTTTATGTTCTTTTGCTTAGTCGTCAAAGTACGAATTCTCTATATATGCATCAGACTATCTCCGACAATCTGTTGGGTAATCACCAGTAAAGGATGGTTTCCTTTATAGTTGACAAAAGTTTTTTTATTGAGATAACAGCTATTAATGGAATTATTCAGATATAATACATAAGATGCTATGTTCTTTGAAAATTTTCTTATATATGTACAAAAATTTCCTAGACAGCATGAATAATTTTTTCAACTTTTAATGTTTATTAACCTTTTTTCTCAGGAATACATAATAATATTCATTATATTCACATTTACTATTGGTAGATAATTTTTAAATTTTAATAATGTCGACTTGTTGCGTTAGATATCTACAAAATTCATAAATGGCATTCCTTCGATTATTCTACTTTAGTCACAGCGATATAATAAAATGAAATCGATAGATCTTGGTACGTCAGGATTTCCTGTTTTGATCTCTCGTGTTCTTACGATGCAACAGTTGATCGCATCGCAACCGGTCGAATAATAAAGTTCCTATTGTGAATATATATCACTGTTATACATACTACTGTTTTCCAAATAAAATCCGGTACGTACTAAATGTACTCTGCGCAGCCGCAAGTGCACATGTACTTGAATTACCTCTAATTTTTAAAGAGCTATCTATGAAATCATTTATTGTATGGTCTTGAACTCCCGCAGTACTATAGTCAATTCCGTGACACGATCTATCCTACTTAATGAATAGTTACGTCTAAAAATGTACTTAACGGGATACCTACCTACATACAATTACGTGTTAACTGACAATTTTGTATTTTGCATTTATTTACTTGAATGTAGAATATTTGTTACTTATTATAACCATTTTCTACCATTTGTTAATAATTATATAAATGAAATTAAAATGACTTGGACCTAATTCTTTCTCAACTATAAACTATGTAGAAATTAATGTTTATTGAGAAAATAAAAACAAAAATACAAATTGTAGCAATACTTTTTTTTTCATTTAGGTGATTTAGATTATTAAACTTTTATTTTTGTTTAAGAATTGTTTATGGAAGATATAGGTGTAAAGAAACGATCATTACAGAAAATATCAATCATTTTCCATTTAACGTCGATTTACGAAATAATAGGAAATGTTACGTTAGAAGGTTGAAACGTTTTAATGTCAAAGAAATAGTCTGCATCAGTCGTCCTATATTGAATTAAAAATTGCAAAAATATAAATTTTTAATATCATTTTTGTTCATTTTTGTTCGGACTTAACATTTTGGCTTTCCTACAAGAAAGTCGAACAATATGATAAATTTTGATAGTATATAATTATACCTATAATGGAAGCGTATTATTAGTATAACAATTTTTAGCAATGCACAGTGCTTGGAGTTTCTTTATATTCGATAACATTAAAGTGTGATTTACGTTAGAAAATTTCATTACCAAATAATTGCATTATCATTACTTTCTCTTTATTATTTTATGCAAGTGAAAATTAAAAGACCCTTTGTAAACAGATCTAAAGCGATGTTAGATTATATTACATAAAATGAACGATCTGAGTGTAACATCGTTGTGGTGTAACGTGATTTAGTGGTGCAGTTCCCCGTCGACTGACCTTGTAAATTTTTACTGCTCTTTAGATATATATTTATGGTGGCTCCATCGCGTCGGGCCGTACCTAGTCGGAGACTTACAAGGGGGACTTCATTTTTTACGAACACTAACGAAGATTTGAAAAAAAAAAAGAAAAAAATATTTGAGCTTGTCTTATTTTTAAGAAAAAGACATTTTTAGGACCATCGCCAAAATACATACAAAAATTTATTGTGGGAACCCTGATCAACACATTTTGTTGTATTTGACAGAATCTGTCGCTTATATTAAAAGTCATTAATACGATAATCTTCGATTGTTTTTTTTTTTAAATTCCAAAAAAATTTATCGTTAAGCTTAGATTTGTGTAACCACCTTATGAAATTAATTTCAAAAAGAAAAATGAAACCTAATTTTGCTCCAAAGAAGCTTTATCATCGAGAATTTGAATATAGAGTAAAGTCTCTTAATATGAACTAGAGCCTAATAAGAACTATCGCGATATTTAGAAACGTGTGCTGCCCTATTTCTGAACATTAGGTTCGTTAGATGTATTTCGAGTCCAAAGAATGCCCATTCGAATATTTTGTTTTTTATATCACTGTTCAATTGAGAAATTAGTATAATAAGACGATTGCATTGGAATTTAAGTGACTAATCGGCTGTAGGAAACGGTTGCACAACTTGTATAACACTCTCATAAATTCAACGACTTTTCCCCTTTCATTTTTCTTTTTCCACTTCCTGTGACCATTTTTCCTCAATCGTTCGCGTTCATTCATCCATCTTTTTCGAATGCGCAGAGCGTTGCCTGCGTCCCTTCCTCTCTCACCTTCCCTTTCCTCAGCTTCTTCGTCTTCTTCTTCTACTATGTCCCCTATACTTTTATCAGGATTGTCAACATGCGCGCACGCTGGGCGGTCAAGGCACATCTCTCAACGATCAGCTTCCTAATTTACATGCGAAGATGGCGATATGCACATTTGTCGAAACGCGTAGGACTACTTTATTTTTAGAGCAATACATGGAAAAGAAATTCTAAATAATCTTTATCGAATTATTGAAAAATAAATAATGTTTGTTAAAGTTTCAGTTGGTATTCATATGTAGATCATAGTAATTATGTTATGCCATAATTGGATACGTTTTTGAAAATGATGAAATCGTTATGCGTCTGAACATCAGTTACTTTTATTGCGGCGGTCATTAAAAATACGCGCACTAGACCATGAAAATGTCTGGAATTGCAAACACTTATAATTCCAAATCAGCGAAAACGTTTAGATCTTCAAAAATATTTTGACTGCAATATCCTTGGATCTTATTATGGGATACAAATATTAAGACTAATGGCACATAGATTCTCCGCTTTCAGGGTTACAAAAAGCTCATTTATCGTCGGAATAACCGCCCCGATAACAAAGTTTACTTTATAAACGCGTTGAGCTCGCAAGCTCGGAAAGGTAAACCGGAAATATTATAGCAATATTAGCCCCGTGACATAATGTCGGCAGATGACGCAAGAATACCTTCCTTCCCAAAACTAACGTTAGGTCAATTTCTCTCGGGACACGTTCGCTTACTCACGCATGTACCGCTGGGCCGGTCCGAAAAATCTACGCGGCAAGTCACTGTACGAAGTGCCGTTTTGCGGTTTTACCATTCCCCGTCTGCCTCTATCTCTTTCACTTACGCGTGCGCGACCGCGAAATCTGCTTAAATTTGGTGTACCTGTGTATACGTGCGTCGAGTATACCAGAGGGTTCCGGGAAGTTCGATGATTCAGGAAAAGCGCTATGAAAGTTTTTTGAATGGATTCTGTTTATACTCTGGATACGCTGATTTGGGATTCGTTCTTGGAAAGAGACAGGCATACATCAAACGTCTACTTCCTGATCAATGATGATATGCAATGGACACTTTCTTTACTGATATCTAGATGAGTCAATTAATGTGATTCATACGAAGAAACTTTTCTACTGTGAATTTGACATGATTCGAGCACTGGTCAGGCATTAGTGTGTGGGTGTTTTAGATTGGTATTAAATGTGGATTTATTGCGCAATATTTTTGTGGGTAACGTTGTAAATAAACAGTTTGGTCGTAATGTGATGCGAGTAAAAAATCTTATACCAGCACGATATGTGAGCGAAGCATAACGGGATTACGTTTGTTATTTGTGACTTTTTTACCGAGTCATTTTTGTTTATGTGTATCAAAACAAAAACTCCCAGAGGTGTTTTTACTTTTTTCAGTTACTTTCTTTCGACCACGTGTGTCATGTTGAATCACCCACTTATGTATATTGCGTTAGCTCAGGTTTTCTCAGGTCAACTATTGCAATCAACTACTGGACATACAAACTAAACGTTGAAACATAACAACGACCCATTTATTGCAAGTAAAAATTTCATATAGGGAATTTAGATTTTTTTCTTCGAACCAATATTTACTAATATTTAAATTTTGTTTGTACTGTTTACTTTACAACCAAAAAAAACCTGTCCGACAGATATTTACAAAATATTACATAAAGGCGTTAGTTAAAGAATGAAACGTTTAATTGAGTTATTTATGTAACCATTCATAGACGCGCACAAAATGTGGCACACGGCGTAAAAAAAAGTGACATGAGATCACTTTTTTTTCACTGCGGATGATCATACCGGAAATTTCTGAAATGCCTCTCACTCACTCCCGAACGGACATTCGCTTACGCGCAATTGCGCAATTTGCGTAGAATAAAAAGGTTCCCCTCTTTTTTTTTAAGATTCCACAGTTCAGTGTCAGTGGCCTCATGTGCTCGATTTGGGACTTCGGGCTTATGTCTTGAACAGCCGGGAGATTCTTTTTTTCTTCTTTTTCTTTATGTGCATATATATGTTCCGAGAAAGCACATAAGATATTCCAGTGAGATTTCCGTGAGTGGTTGTTCGGGTAATGAGATTATATGCATTTTTGGTATTTCGTTTTGTAATTCCTGCGTTATAATTCAGTATTTATCATTATTGTTCATAGCATCGTCGCTTTATCTATGGAATGTTGTTGCTGCTTTACGGATGGCAGTTCCGTAAATGCCTCTCCCGAATGCCCCTCTAGTTTTATCGAACCTTTTACAGAAACTTGTATGAAATTAGACAAGCTGCAATAAATCTAGATAAATTAGGTAGTTTCCCATCGGAGTGTGTAAGCTTAGGGTCTATATATATACATCTCAATAAATATTTGTTATAAAAATAAGAAATTTATTAATAATGGTAGCATTTTAAATACTTAAAAAATTACGATGATTGTGTATTTGATGGTATTGAAACGTTAATGGTTTGCAATTTCAAAGTTCATAACTGTATAAAATTTATAAAATTTCGACTTTTCGGCATCTCAACAGCAAAGGTAGTTTTCATGATTTACGATAATTAGCTGTGCAGTTTAAGAAAAAAAAGTCCGCTTAAGGTAATTTAAATTACATCTTCGCCACGGCATACGTTTTTCTACGTATTTTAGAGTATTTGCATATAACCTAATTGTGAAGAAGCTAATTAATACAAATTTAATTTATTAATAGCATTACTCTGCGGCCATGTACATAAAAATTTGATCTCATGCTAAAAGACTTAATTAAGGAAGCATAAAAATCTACGAAGAAGACAAACAGCAAAATTGCCGGCCGCCGTTTTAGCCGTGATCGCGGCTTATCCTTGCGTGAAGATTGCAATGAGAAAAAATTTATTCCGTTGTCCATGTAAATCAAGCGGCGCATAAAAGAAATGATAAATCAAACTTCCTCTCCTGCGAGAGCGCGTTTGCTTTTCAAGATATTATTTCGAAGTCGAAAGTAATTTATATAAAAGAACATAAAAATCTCTCTCTCTCTCTCTCTCTCCTTCCCTCTCTCGCGGACATCAAGCAGTCGTCTTCGAGCTCTTTAAATACGCGACAGCGCTCTAATTACGCGCAAGTCATAAATAATTCGACGAGGCTCGGGCTCACGCGCCGAAAGTAAATTCGATAATCGTGATTTGCAAAGCGTCCAGGGTCGTTAAAAATCGCCTTTAAGATTCCTGTGCAGCTTCGGGTCGTTCTCCCTTTCCATCTCCCGCGTATTTTTTTTTTTTTTCATCTGTTTTTTTTATCTTTCTCATCTGAGAGATTATAACGAGTCTGGAAAACCAGAACTGCCGGACGACGGCAGTTTGGCCTTTTTCACTTTTTGGCGACATGCTCATTGCTTCGAAAGTACTTAGGCCCTCGCTCGGTGTAAATACGAGTTGCTCAGGTGGGCCGGTCCACGGCAATTTTTTTCCGCCCCTCTTTAGCCGCGATGCGCGCATACCCGTATACTCACCTAACGTGTCACTTTTATTTTTTTATTTTTTTCAGAAGAATTTGGGATCACTGCATTTATATAAGATTTTGCTTAAAAACTTGGTTCAATGTTAAAAACAGAAATGAATTCTACAATTTCATTCGTTTTTCTTATTAATATTAAAAAGCTTAACATTTTTAATTAAAATAACACCTGCTATTAAATTTATATTGACCATGATAAAAAATTGTGTAAAATATTAGAGAAAAAAAAATACGATGGCACTATTTTACTAAATGACATTTAAAAATGTCATAATTTTAAACGACTATCCGAAATTTAATGAGACATTCTTAACTTGAGGAGCAATAAAATGTATAGTTATACAATGTATTTCTGTTTAAATTGTAAATTAAATAAAACAAATTTTGTTGTTACAAAATTGCGAAATTTAAATATTTTATTTTAACTTTATATACATTGAAATTTTATTGATATCTCTGGATATCTGTGATATAAGTTGGTCACCTGGTAACAGATTGCGATGACCTCGTAATATTTTGCACAAGTTTCTGACCTTTAAAGATCTTTTAAAATTTAATTTTGAATAACCTTTGAATAAAACGAATGAATTAATTAGTACATTTCAACTAAAATGTATTAAAGTGGACATCATTCTTAAAATACATATATATATATTCTGAGTTTAAAATTATTTCGTACAATTTTGAAAATTATGTTTCGTTTGCAATTTCTGATGTCAATATAAAGATTCTCTAACAATTTTGATAAAAGATTGATAAAAGACTTGATGAGATTTCGACAAACTTATTTTAAGACATAATATATGTGTATATACAAATTGTAGGAACACCTCAAATAAGAGTGTTTAAGAAGATCAAACACAATCTTAAGATATAATCATACTTTTCGCTATGAAGCATGTAAGATCTCGCATTTGATTTCACCTAAAAATCACCGCCAAAAACATTTAACAACGTAATTTACTGTTTCATTCATCGTTCGATTTGCAAAAAGACCACCAACTAGACAAGCGCAATCGATTCCCGTTTCACGCTTCTGACCCAGTTATGCGCAAAGTCAACGAGCGATCTACGCGCGTGTCGCGCGGATCCGGGAAGGTTTTATCAGCGAGAGAAAGCCCGCGTGGCGGCTGTTTATACGCACCTCGTACTTCGCTAGGATTTGTCAGAGTGTCGCAGTTTTTCATTCCCTTTCGGGTATATACGCCATGAAAAAAACACAATTTTTTTAAATGCTCGAGTGAGCTAGTCGATGCAATGCACATTGTTCTGTAAAAATTATTCTGATTTTCGTCAGTATATCTATATTATATTCTTGTTTGTAGTGTTATGTTTTGATGTAGGGAAATGTAACGGACGTTAGACAGACCAAAATTTGAAGTCTTTATTCTGATTTTGATTATATAAATTTATAACAGACATTGATTTATGTAATTCTACAGTTTTTGATAATTTTTATGAATATGCTAAGTAAAAGCAAATAATGTGAAATATTTTGAGATATTTAATAAACTGGCTTATATTTTTGTTTCAGATTTCTCATTTGCAACAAATGGAGTTTCAAAAATAGTTTAATAATGTTTAATTTTATAAAGAATATCAGCTGAACTTAGAGTGAGTTTTAAATCTTTTGATTTTTAGTCATAATTTTTTCTGTAATGAACGAAATCGGAGGAATCTTCAAAAAAATAAAACGCGGAAGATGTAGATGCTAAAACCACCGTCGATTTCAACGGCATGCCAGAAATCCGGTAAGTTATGGTCCACAAATTTTTGTAGTCATTTTTAATTTGATTTTTTTTTATCTTTTTAAACGAAAATAGTCAATAGCTTGCAATAAAATTATTTTTCATTTAATTATTCACTATACTTGATTTTATACTTATTGAATAAAGTGAGAAACTGATAGATTATATAATTTTATTTGCTTGCTTAGTTTAAATTAAATAAATTCAATCCGCAGCTTTTTATAAAATTATTATAACCCGATTTTTAGTTTATCTCCGATTATTTTCATTATAATATATTCGGGTAC
>JAPYZO010002514.1:0-14568 GCA_030522905.1 Torymus flavipes | reverse complement strand
AAAAGAAAAGAAAAACAGACAGACACACGCGTGCTATAGAATTCTTTCAACGACCCTTTTTATCGACACATCTCGCGCGCGCTGAATTGAACAAATTGTCGGAAGTGCAGAAAACAGAATGTAATGCGCGTATTACGCAAGTATCACCTGAGCTACAGCTGCCAATCGTTTCGCGCCAGGCCGGGGGGTGAAAAAGTACGGCCGCCCAGCAACAAGCGCGTGGCAGCTGAACTTTATCCACCCGGCGCGCTGTGTATTAGCTATTCAGCCGCGTAGGTATAGGGACACGAGAGAGAGAGAGTGAAGCCCCCGTGGAAACGGATAAGCCGGCGATGGATTTTCGAGTTTCCGCGCGATATCGGCCGGCACGCAGGACACACACACCAAGTGTGCCACATAGCGGCCTGTCGCGCCGCCGCTCGTGATGAGACTGCGAGAAGAGCACTGGCATATAGTGGGCTTTTAAGGTTCAATTGCTCATAACCGAAACTTCGACTTTTACGTTTAAAAAACCATGTATAAATGATTATTATTATAATATTTTTATTTATATGAATCCACAGGAATATAAGCATTATTCTGTAATTTATAATAATATAAATATTAATGGTATAAAAGTTTCTCCACTTTGACTCGGATTTCTGTGATGTTTCACAATATTAAAATTAGGTTTTCCAGCAGTGTAACAAACAAGAGAATTTTCAGGTTAATAACTAACTTTTGGCAAGCGAACTTGCGTTCAGTACAACCTTAAAAATTCTTTCAGCCTTTTACCTTCCCAAATCCCTCTTTCTTTCTCCGCTTTACGAGCAGCAGCCCCTTCTTCCCTCGCTCCTTATTCTCGTCGTTTTTTTTTCTTCGTTCACCGCTGGTTTTTCCTCCCCGCACCTCCCGGCATGAATATTTCAAGCTTCGGTCTCTCTTTACCGCGAGACAAGAGACTTCCTTTCCTCCTCAACTCCTTCGAGCTCGGCAATATACCGAGATAAAGAAAGCAGCGCGCGCGCGAACGATTAATTAACGAACGAGAATCAGAATATATCGCGAAAATCCGGGCCGCGTAGCGACACACACCCACGCGCGCGCGCGTGTATTGATTTTCGCATCTGCGAGAGCGCGCGCACAGCCGCGCGACAACGAAGCGAGAAATTAATCGGTAGGCAATCAGAAAATTTTCCGATAAGACATACCTGTACATATATACAAAGAGAGAGGGGCGAGGACGAGGCGATAATTAACGATCTTCGTTCGACAATGAGACATTGTGTTGCGGCGCCTGGGGCCGGTAGCGATGCCGAGATTATTAAATATTAATTATCTATCGAGTTTTCTTTGCCCGGCGTTTATCTATCGATTAGAGCGCGCCAGGAAGGCTATGAGTAATTTTAATGGAATCTCATTAATTGCGCGCAAGAGGGAGAGATGGCGGCGCGCCAAGCCGCATTTCGCTTGGACAAGAATATTGCCTGCTTTATCGCGACCAGAATGTGTTTGGTTGTTAACAATGTTCGGCCATAATACCTGTAAAATGCGAGGGCGGCGTATATACTTTCCTTTTTCGGCACTATATGTATAGGTACAATATCCGCTTGGCAGATAAACGCGATGAAGAAAAAAAAGATGCGTTTTTTATGTACGCGTGAAACCGACGATATTTTGGGCAAAATTGAATTTTCATGTCTTTCGGTTACATTATTTCTATTATTCCAGCATATATGTATATATTTTCTATACCATGCTTTCGAGGGTCCTCGCTTTCCCATTGGCCGCTCTCCTCTATCTCGCGCTCGCCGTCCCTTCCCCCGATCGTCCTTCGACATTTAGGGCGAGCTTTGAATTTTCATACGTCGTAAAATTTACGCATCTGTGTCCTATCTCCGAAATTTTATTCGTAATTGAGATGCAGGAAGTACACGCGCCTGCACACGTTTATACCGAAGTTTATATATGTAGCCCTTCTGCGGTCCTTAATTACGAGAAATATTTTGCGAAATTTCATAAACCTATGCGGCCAAGTTTGCGCAATATTTTCTATTTTTCGACCTGAAAACATTTACAATGTCTCGGACTCGTGGAATATTCCAGAGGATGTTGAAAAATTTTACGATTTTTCTTAGTACTCCGGAAGGGTAAGTGAAACCTCACTTTAGAACTCCCTGGTTTTCCGGCTGCTCTAGTCGTGAAATTTTAAAAGATCCTAAGTGAATTTTTTTAATAATACATTTCTCAAGCATAAGTTAAGAAAAAAAGGTCAAACTTTTTAACGAGGAATGTTTACGCGCAAGAAATCAAATTTATGATGTCGAAACGATAACGCAATAAAAGCGAAAAGTTAATTTGATAGAAATTTAGATAGAATCAATCTCTGAATCAATAGTTCGTTATTAGTTTTCAAATACTTTTGAAGAAAGAGTAAGTTTAAAAATGTCCTTGAAAAATTGATTTCCAGAAATGACTTGATATTACGCACTGACGAATCTAAAAAAACTGTTTTAAAGAATGTTTCCACTTATCAGACTAAACAAACTTAATTTTGTCTAAATCAACCAGTGTTCTCCACTATACTCCCAGAGTGATGTGAATTTTCACTATATAGTGGAATTCCAGGCAAATCAGCAGCCATTAATTTTCGGCATCCGCACAAGCAACATCGATGCAGCCAGCCGAGCCTTTTTCACGCACTGCGATCTTGCAAAGAAAGAGCGCTGGCAGGAGAGAGAGAGAGGGAGAGAGAGAGAAAGGGAAAGAGCGAATGATAAATCAAATCCCGAGGCCGAACCGAAAAAAAGGCAGGCGCGGAACGTGGGCAAGCGCGCAAAATCCGCGGAATTCGGGGCAAACTATTCCCGCAGCAGCGTCGGCGGGGAATCGAATTTTTGCGCTTTAGACGCGCCCCGCGCTCACACACAAAAGCGACGGGGGTAATTTAGGTCCCGCGCGCCAAGCGATCAAAAGAGAGAGGAGAGCGGGTAATTCGCGGATTCCTCCGTATTGTCAGCCGAAAAAATACAATCACCGCCTCGCGTTTTTCCCCTCGCTAATGAACGACCCTTTTTTTCCTCTCGCGCCAGTCCAGTGCGCGTAATCGGGAATTTCGCAGATTGCCCTGTCAGGCTGACGCGCGTGACGCGACACGGCAGCGAGAAACTTCCCCGCGCGAGAGAAAGTTCCGCGGCGCTGACGCGGCTCGCACGCGCGAAAGTGGAAAACGAGAAATTGAAATTCCCCCGGCGCCGGAAATGCGACCGCGGGCTATAAATGCACCTGCAGACTGTGTGTTAAGATAACGCGCTGTATATGTACTTTTCTAACGAAGAGGAGGGGAAGTTACGCGAATGCTTTAGGTCATGCATAGAAGAGTATAACCCGCGTAAAAATTGTAAGTATAGCCAATGTATTGCTAGAACATATTTCACCAATACATTGCTTGAGGTGTGGTCCATGTATTAGAAAGTGGTACTTTTGGGAACTTCTATGTATACAATGTACTTCCAAAGCTGCCACCAGGTGGTGCACGCTTGGTGGCGTAACACGTAGATATAAATAGGAACCGTGCGGGACATTAGGGTGGGGCGGTCGGGACCAGTGCTTTAATATAAAATTTTTGTGTATTAGACAAGTGTTTCTTTCACAAATTGAACCTAAAAGCAACACTTGTCGAATACATGGGCCACATCTCAAACAATGTATTTGTGAATATGTACGATAGCACAGTGGTGAGATTTGTTCCATATATATGAGCAATACTATGGCTCATCTATGAGCCATATTTCGTATATGGTCCTAGCAATACATTGGCTATACTTGAAATTTTTACGCGGGAAAGGACAGGATGTGTATCTCGGTAAAAATCGAATTTTTTCTTTCGTTGAATTTATTGGGTTCACATCAGTGCTGATTCCAGAATGAATTATATCGTAATAATTTGCTGTCTCCTGTTACCGAAATAGTTGAAGTTTGATATACTTGTTAAAATTACAGGACGTTTGTCTTGGAACGTCTTGTAGAATACCACTTGCTTATTTTATCTCTTTGCTTATAGCCAAAGACTTCGTTATCAGGCTCGATAGTAAAATTCAGAGCCATATATACCGCGTGATAAGCGACACCGAGAAGCGAAGAAGAGAGCGTAAACCCTGTCCGTATCCGCAATTTTGAGCGGGCGATCGATCCGGGCGGCCACAGTTACTCTCTTTTCAGTCGCGCTCTGCTAGTGGCAAGGTATACCTATAAGCACGTGCAAAGCTCTCTTGGGGCGGCGGCGGCGACCGCGAGCGCGCCCGGCGAGTTTAATGGAAATCGCCCTGGCAAACGGACCGAACCCCTCGCTTCTACACACTCGGATAGTTTTGCGCATCTTGATGCTCACGATTTAATGCCCCCTCTAACTCGGTTATTAAACTCATTTGCAGTAAATTATTTTTTCCTGAGGCTGTTAACCTTTCTTAAGTTTTATTGCGAGAGGTCTGTATATGCCGGGTGTGGGGGTATATTAAGCGCGAACGTTCCGTTAAATTCTGATTCCGAGCGTGTTCAGCGTTTTTAATGCGCGGCTCCGCCAGCTGTTAATTATTCTTTTAATAAAATAGGAGGAAGGTCGGCCGGCTTGAGTTGATGATTATTATGCTTTTAATTACGGCTGGGATTCTCGAGTATTACCTTTATTATTTACTAAATAACGGGGGGGTTAAAGATTCTGGCTAACGTTTAATCCATTATGGCTACTGTTTTAATGGCTTTCTCCAACTTCAATTATCTCTCCTCTACTTAATACGCACCACCTCCGCATCCCCGTGAATATTATACCGTGATATATTCCTCGGACCAATTTCCTCTATAATTTACGCACACTCGCCTCGCATAATCAGGCTCTACAAACCTGCTATAAGATAGTCAAACACGCTATTAAAATCAAGCTTCAATATCCGATGACGACTTCCATTCGAAAGCATTCCCTCAAGCGTATTCCATCCAACCGGCTCATAAGCCGCGCGATTCCCATTACCTCGTTACGATAATTAATCTCGGCAAGAAACCGCGCTCGATTTAGCACGAAGTCGACGAAAAACGTACAAAGGTACGATACGCCGCGAAAACTTTTAATTGGCATCCCTGCTCGAGATATTCGATCCTTTCGCGCCCGAAACGACACGAAGCTTGCAGTATACCCACCTCTGCGGTCACTAAGGAAAGGTATTGGAAAAAACGAGGGCGGGAGCGTGAATATACCGCGTGTGTATGTATATATATATTCTGCCTTTCCCCGGGGCTAATGGCGCGAGACCGGCAGCAGCCCCTCTCTGTAATTTAGCATGACCCTCTCTTTCTCCCTCTCTCCTTTCTCTTTGCCACGTCGCCGTCCCGAAAAATACGAGCCACTAGGCACACGCGCCGAGTAAACAGTGAAAGTGCACTTTTATTCTTTCCGCCCGAGTAGCGCCCCGTCCGTCCGTCGACCCGCATATATATACGTATGGAGAACAGTGGCATGTCGAGAATCTCTTAGATCGTATTCAACGGTGCAATCTCGAGTGGAGAATCGCCGTTTAAACGAGCTCGCTTCTGATAGGTTATTAGCCGCCGGCGATGTTTCAATTTGCAACTTTAATAACTTTCACCGATGGCGGAATTACTCTTTTTTCCCCTCGTGTTCAGGCTACATGTATGCGCGAGTGTGAAGAAAAAGGTTATAATTATTCAATTATCCGGGATCAAGATGGATCAAGGCTGGTGCTTGTCGCTGGGATCAGCGGCTCGTCAGCCGATCTATACAGCCTGTTCTTGTCGCGGTTCTCTCATAGCTGAAATTGATAGGAATTTCGGGTTTGCCTGGAAACTGCACTAATCCTCCGAGAGAGAAAAACGAGAACTAACATTGCTTAGTTAATTCAGAAATGTTGAGAACTGTGAATGTTAAATTCGATAAAAACAAGTAGAAAAGCCAGTATTATATCAGACACACAAGTGAAGTTTCGTCTGCGAATGCTCGAGTTTTTATCGATTCTCCAGGCTCACATTAGTCTTATAGCCGACCTATTAATATTTCACCCATCGTCACATAGTTTTTTCCGAAGCACCAGTGCTGCCACCATCGCTCGCCTAACGGACGCAGCTCTTATACGGTAGAGTCGGCTATAACTTTGACACTTGACACTAGTGCCAAGTCTACTACTACTGACACCCCCACTTGACTCTACACACTCAGGCCAAAGCAAGCTCCACGAGACTTTAACCTGCCCACCAACAATGTTTTTTTCTCTCTCTCTCTCTCTCACTCCGTCGTATATGCGTCTCGACAGCCGGTCGATTAGGTGCACGCTCTCCTGACCCCTCGGCGGACGAGGCGTTGAGATTATCACTGAAGAGCGAGATGCTCTCCGCTACCGCCATCGTCGTGTAATGACGTCTCACCGGCCTGCGGCGGACGTCTCCTCCTCCTCGCAGCCCCAAGGAGCGACCGCAATTTGACGGTTACATTCCGCGAGCGAACCTCGTTACCCGCCACTACCGCGGGACAATTACAAGCGGCGGCGGGCCACGCGCTCTGGTCCGCGCCGCGTGTAATTAAGCTGCCACGAGTCCCTGTACGCGCCGAAACTTGGACCAAGCAAGCAAGAGACAACTACTATAGCTACTTGCTCATATACGTAAGACACACGCGCGAGAAAGAGCCATTCGAGCGACTTCATTATTTTCCTGGGCTGGCGTAATTATCGGAACGTTAATTAGAGCGTGTAAATGTATACGTGCAGCGCGCACGCGCTCCGCGCTGGCGAGCCAGAATAAGGTCAAAGCGGCGCCGCTGACTCTGAATAAGCCTCCCCCCGGTCGCGTTACACATTATAAAGTCAATTGACGGAGAGAAATGTGCATATGTGTGTGCAGTATGCGATAGTGGATGCCCCGATGCTCTCGTCGCCGGCCGCGCTAATGTAAGAGCGCGCTTCGCCATTACCAGTGATGGAAACTACTTGTGACTGCAGCTGCTCGGCACCCGTAAGTGGCGCAATTTGTCGTCGTCCTCGGGGCTGAGATTCCGGCACGCGACGGCCGCGCTAAGGACCTATCGGGCACATGTAAATGCACACCTTGATAACAGATCCCCCACCCCAGCCCCCCGTCATGGCCACGATATTGGCCGTCGCAACGCCGCCGTCGGAATTTCTTTAGCACGGAAAGGCGCGCAGACGAGCCGAGGTCAAGCATGGCAATCGATACACCGTAGGTAGTAACTGTATACACACACACACTCTTAGGTTAAACGTATTTGCTGCACACACCTATGTAGAGCTCGTACTGCCCCCCTCCCCCGCCAAGGTTGTGAATAACGACGCTTGTAAACGGCTCATTTGTAATGTTTTTCTCCTAGGGAGAGAGAGAGAGCGAGCTGGAAAACAAGCTTTGTTTTTCACCCGCGAGCCGTTCCTCCGGCGATGGCATTGAACCAGTAAACGAGCGACACTCGTATAGTCAATGGGGGGAACGAGAGAAAAAAAATACATACACCAGCGCAGGCGGCTATTGCAAGCTCGCGCGTATACGTTGCAATTTAAGCCTTTTTACGGCCTCTTGTTCGCTCGTAAATGTTTTACTTCGTTTCTTCGCAAACGTCCCAGAAATTATTGCAGCCAAGAGAGGGACTGTGTGTGTCTATATGTGTGAATGTATGCGTGTGCGCGTGTCTGCGGTGCGTTTTGGAATAAACCTACTTGAGCAAACTTTAAACGATGCGCTATTTTTTGTTAACCTTCCACCTGAGAAAAGCTCATGATGGCGTCAATAATTTTTAACGTGTGAACGCACACGCGCGCGAATTGGGGTGTAAATGCTTTATTGAACTCGCACTAACTTATCGTATTATTAAAAAGCGTATATTTTTGCCAAGGGAATACACGAACTGCATGTTGTGTGTATTTCTATGTGCTTGTGCGCGTTTCGAATTTTGTGACTATGCGGGAGGGAATATGATGGCTGCCGCGGCGAAACAAGAGGCAATCTGTGTCAATCCCTGTGGGAACTTGAAATAACATCTAATAATGTATACAGATGGTATTTTCGCATTCATTATATGCAAAAGTATACCCCGAACAAAATGATCTGCCCTGTGAATTTCATGAATGAAAATTGTACGAAAATATCACAAGGTTGAAGAAATGAGAGGGAGCGGCGAAACATGCAATTTTGTAGAACTAAAGGGTAAACCTTAAAACTTACACCGGTATTTAGAGGGTAAAAATATGAGGCTAAATGGTGAACTTGTGGAATTTATAGTTATTGAGCTAAATCGCCGCTGGGTAAATTAGTAAGGATCAAATAATAACTTATTTTCTTCCCTTTTTTGACATTGCCAATAAATCGTTATCGGAACTATTTGAAAACCTTCACCACAATCCTATATCGCACGTATAATACCGATACAAATATAGAATGGTTTTTAGATTACAGTCTCATTTTTTATAACACAGTACCAAAAACGTTATACATCTTGGTGAAGCAAAGATTTGCCGTGTACCTATGAATAAGTAAAGGTTAAGTCGGGCCGTTAGATCCGCATACAAAATCCGACAACATAAAAAAGGCTACTCACCTGTGTATCGTTCCACCACATGTGCAGCCGGTAATTCCGCAGTATGTTGGCGTTCTCGTTGATGTGGTCGACGGCGAGCTTGACGGATGGCATGACGCCCCTTCCGACTATGCTCTCGGGCACATGGGTCGCGTAGGGGAAGAGGCCGGCGATGTACACGTCGCGCCTCTTGACACCGCCGAGGTTAAGCGGCTTCTGGCTCGCGCACGACAAGATGGCGTCGAGCAGCAGCAGCAGCATTAAAATGGCCGCCGCTGCAGAGGACGACGGCCAGCGGTGACGGCGACGCTGCTGCTCCCCCATGTCGTGGAGAGAGAGGAACCTCTCGCGCCGTCTCTCTCTCTCGCTCTCTCTCTCTCACCTCGCCGAACGCTGATGCCACCGCCTCGTCGCGTCGTCCATCTCACGCTCACGCTCTCTCTCGCTCACTCTCTCCTCTGCGCGCCGGATTATCTCGACATTGCACGCACGCCCCGAGCGTTTCCGTCCGTCCGTCCCTCTTTCACGCGTCTAACCTCATTCCTCGCGCGACACAGAAACACAGCTCAGTTCAGGAGAACCGGGAGCCCGGTGCTGCTGCAGCGTTCAATCTCATCTTCGTTGCCCTACGATAGGAATGCTTTCGCGACGACGATCATCACGCGGCATCAGGATCCTTTGTTCCACCTCTCGCGACCCATTCCCATTATAATTTCTTTTTTTTCCTTCGAGACTTCGGCCAGATTCCCGGGAGAAAGGAGGGAGTTCACATTAAGAAGGCAGCGCCATTTTTATACCCTTCGTCCGCGAGCCTCTCTAGTGCATTGACGGCCCAGAACGCGTTAACGAAGCGACGCTCTCGTTTTGTTCGGCATCATCTCTCTCTCTTTTATTGCGCTCTTGAAGCCTTATCCTGAAACAGAACGAAAAATAAAACACTTTAGTGTGAAGTATCATTACAATGGTAAAAGTAAAGTTGTTCAATGAAAAAGTAATAATAGTCATAGTCCATACAAGAATGCGAGATATAAATTCGTAAATTTATGACATTTTCCACGTTCTATTATCAATTCTACCAGTACAATTTTTCCTCGTTTCTTTGCGACAATTATTTCGTTCGAATCGATAAACTCTCACGCTCCACTTGAACTTTAGTTTCAGCCAGTAAGACAACACAGGAAACATAAAAACAGGAATGCCTCATCGTCGTAAAATCAGAGCTCCAAGTACTCCACTACTATTCTACGTCGAAAAAAAGAAAACCAAAATCACAATTTTATTGAACAAATACTCCTCGAGCGCTTGTGCGCGCGTTGGCACGTCCATAGATTCATTGGGGCGTTCTCTCTACGCGGGCTTTTTCACGAAGCCATTTCGACGAGCGCGAGAGAGAATGAGAAAGAGAGAGAGATAATCGATAATAAATTTCCGTAACGGCGCACTTATTCGCGTCTCTCTGTCGCGTTCTTTCACGCGGCGCGCAGCCTTTGCCAAAAGCATCGTGATCGCGCGTGAGAAGCATTCCAGCATCTCACTCCCTCCGTTAATTTCTCGCTCTTTTGTCTCTCGCCCGCATCGTCAGCCGCGGGTGAGAGAGAGAATGAGTGAGATACTTCGAGCGCGCCCGCGCTTCGTTATTTGTGTACGGGGCGCGCCCGCGCGCGAACTCTGAAATGCTCTCTGTGAACGTTGGGGTATTTTAATTAGAGCGCTGTTTAATAAACATCCTTTGTAATTGCGCGATGATTACCCCCTCCTCTCCCCCCTTCTTTCGCTTCGTACCGTCGTCGGCAGCGGATGCGAATTATAACGGGTAAGTAATTAGAAGCGTTAATGTGATTACTCGAGACTCGCACTGCTAACACCTTATATCTGTGTACGGACATTCCTTGTCATTTATATGATACTTGGCCTGTCGTTTCTCCACTGAGAAGTGGCACAGCCGTGAACTATATCATTGGACATCGATGCAACCTCTTTACCCTCATTAAGCGTCTCCGGGTGACCAACGTGGCCGCCATGAGCAGAACAAATGCCGGTAACTGCGTGGACGCTTGCGTCAAATATGCAGGAGGCGCTTGATTAATTGATGAAGCGCCAGCCACGCTGTCTCTCCCCTCTTGCGGCCATTGGGAGAAAATTAATTGCCGCGGTTTATTCCGTTCGTTAATCGTTGATTTCTGCCACTTATATATATAATCGATATAGCGATGGCGATCAATCGATCCAGGCCTGTGGGCGATTACGGGGATAACAATGGTGGGCCGCATAACAATGAATTAATTCGAGCGGCCATTATACTTGTACGCCGGCTTCTCTCTCTCTCCCTCTCCTCAATTGTGCATGTCAATATAATCGCGAGCGCGAATCGATTAAGCAGCAACTTGTATACAGCACGAGAGGAAGATGAGAGAGAGAGAGAGAGAGAGAGTCCGTAGCGTCCAATTACAACATCGGCGAGCTACAATTGCGCGAGCGCGGGAGAGGAAGATAATGGTCGCGTCGCCATAATACACAGTCGGCTAGCTCAAGAATAGCCGCGCGACGATGCATCAATAATCCATCGTTGCCACCGTCGTGGTTGTCATCGCGGACGATAAACCGGTACCACTAACCCTCCGCGCTCTTATCCTCGTAAACCGCACGCAGGGTTGCGTGTGAAAATTCGTAAACGGCCGCCGCCCCTGGAGGGCGAGGGCGAAGAAATTCAAGGTGTACACAATAGGCTGCCACCGCCGCCGCCGCCGCCGACAATCAAAGTAATAACGTCTCATTCAGTATTCATGGGTGACCGTGCCACAGCAAGGCCGAGACCGAGCGAGCGCCTTGGCATAGTAACATAATTTTAGACAGTCGGAGCTGCCATCACGCTAGCTACTCTATACGCCGCGCGTGTGTGACGTGCTTCCTCTTTCTCGGCGGCAGTGTTGTAAGCTGCGGGTCGATAATTAAGCCCCGAGCGAGAGAGAGAGAGAGAGAGAGAGAGAGAGAGAGTCAAGGAGGCCGCGAAACGACCGGCCGGCACGAAGATGCGTTTTCGCGCCGAGTCACGCGCGAAACAGAGATATATACCCCGCGAGTAGTGAGCTTTAACGAGATTCTGTTTTTTGCGAACACACACGCGGCGTGCTGATGGGATAAAAAGTTGAGAGACGCCTGACCTTGCGATCGATCTTGAAGTTCGTCGGCTTTTTTCCCCCTACGCGTATCGTGCAGGAACGATCTATCGATTATATCGGGGGGAAAGCCACGACTTTGACTCGCGAGAGTATAAGCGGCCGTCGGTTGTTTTTTTTTTTTTTATACGCGTGCGACTGGACGAGGGATTGATTTATGGCTGATTTCGGGGGAAGAAGAGGGATTAACGAGAAAATAATAGACGTATCGGCGATCTGACGCCACCGCTGCTTACGGGAGTATCGATGATGTTAACGGCCTGATGAATGGTTTATTATTATAGTTCGAGGACGACTCGTCGAGGGTATAGTTCAGAGAATCTATGGGAGAATCCGCAGCGCGACTGAGATATCACGATTGTACCTTGTATCGTGATTGAGTCATTGTTCTGCCACGGTCTCAGTCCGCTAGCTCTTCTGTCACTCTCTCTTCCTCTCTTCGCGTACCTCGTATACGACTCGTGATAATGAGAACGTCTATCTTGTAATGAAACCATAACTTTACACCTGAATCACGGGAGAATGCATCTGACTACTACCAGCCGCGTCTCGCCCTTTGTGTTTGATCTTCCCATTCTGCTCGTGAGTGATGTTTTGAAGTTGACGTGATTCATATTATATATATCGAAACGTCAATTACGATTCGTGTTTGTATAACCAAATATCCGTAAAACTGTCTAGTATTTCAAACTGCACGAGACGAAAGATAGACGTGATAACAGATATAGAGCCAAGAAAGAGAAATGACATAATACTCACGCAACTGCGTGACAAAGTGTTTTTCGTTAAGGTCAAATAAATTATTTGTTTCCCCACATTAACCTAAATAAAAATCATATTACAATAATTTATCTGCCACATATATATCTGTCGTGTTCCCCAGTAGCTTGTCAAATAAGTTAAATCGTGTAAGTAAAACAATCTCAATAAAAAAAATATCCACGTGAAAATCATCTAATACTCACTCAGACGCGAAACTCCAAGCTCCAAGCTCCATTGGCAAAAAAAGCAGCACGCTGCTAAATAAAAGAAACACGCGAAAAAAAACCCCCGCTGCAACCGAGATTCCTGCGGGAGTAAAAAAATTTTAATTAGCTTCTCACGGGCATTCCCACGCCATCCTCGATGAATGGCCGCGGCTAGTACATAGCCGTTGCGCACACGATTCATTTTATCAAGGCCCTTTAGGTCGGCGCAATAAAGTTCGCAGTGCTTCTATCTCTCTCGTGTGCACGTTATGAGCTTCGCGGAAATAGATTCGGGCCACTGTTGCGCGCGTCGTGCGCAGGACCGCGTGCTTGCGTGCACCTATCGGAAAGTTTCGACGCCGCGACCAAACTATTCCTCCCAAATGAATGCGCGCGCGCCCTACAAATACACACACACACACACACAGCTAGTCCGGGAGTATCGAAAATTCACGATCCGTCTGGCCGAGATACTGTTATATCCATTCGCTGCAGCAGCCGAGGAGGAATAACGAAATTCTATAAATTCTGCTTTTTTTCTACAGCCAGTAGCCCCTTTTTTTACTGGGAAGAGGGAGAATAATCCGGACGAGTTCGCGTTAAATCTTAAGCCCCGAGACCCGGTTATCGTGGAAACGAAAGCATCCGCTGTATTTGTTTTCGCGGAAAAGCGGCCTGATGCTGTGTTGGCTTCTGAATGGACCGCTGTGGTGCGCCTATATATAAGAATACACATTCTATTTATATATACACTTTGCGTAGGTATATTCCAACTTTGGAATCCGAATATCAGCCTTTGTTTAAATTCAGAGCGCGGCGACCGATCAAAATAACGAATTATTCAAAGTTACCGTGCTTTTAACTAATAGAATGCGAACTTTATTCATGAAGCGCAGGGGTAGTAGTGGGAGAGGAGACAAAAAAGGAATCGCTAAGTAGTTAGAGTGCTTCTGCGGCAGGCGCGCGTCGCGCTATTTCTACGAATATGAACTTCCGACCGCGGCGGGGAGATAATGAAAGTTTAAGCGAAGAATCCACATTTAGGAAGCGCTCACCGTCGCCAGCAGCCAGAGAGAGAAACCGCTTCAGTTTTTGTCACTGTCAGGGTGAAAATTCCCCGTGGGCAAAGCGTCGCGCGTTAAAAGCCCCTCGCCAGAAGTGTTTTTAAAAACTCGTTATGCCGCGCGTCCGCACGCGAAACGCCACGCGGACGTAAATAGCTGGAGAAGCTTCGCAGCGAGGAAAATATTCTCTCCAGCGGCCAATGGGAAGAAAAATCGATCGTTGGAGAAAATGAAATTTGAAGAAAAATAGGTGGCGGTCGAGTCTGCGTGATCAAGAGGATATATTCGACGAGCACGAAAGCTGCAATAAGTCAGAATTCTCTCGCGCTAGGGGGGAATACGCGAGAATTCGAATTCCGCTTGCCGCCGCGTACAATGTAGGAGAGAACGCCGACGTCGATGCATTATACGAGCCACGCTGAAAAGCTCTTTAAAAAAAAATTTTTCTGCCGGGCTAGATTCTTTCGGAGAGAGAACACTCAGCCCCGTAATCTCGCAATTTTACCTCCCACCCCTCGCGATGACGTCGGAATATCCCCTTTGATCGGGGTCTGAGCTCCCCTCGCGCGCGAGCTTCGAGCGAGAGATGATGTCGCTATAGTATGAAGGTATTTGTTATGAAAATCACTTTCCAGTCTTATCTGAGATTGTCAAATTTATTATCTCGACTTTGGGAACTTATATGCTCCATACGTTTTGGGAATTCAATTTTCGACGCGGAGGAGGAATGATTGGTAATGGGTATCTATCTAGAAGGTATAAAGACTAAGAGAACATTGTCTTTATCGGTTTTC
>JAPYZO010002513.1:0-21801 GCA_030522905.1 Torymus flavipes | reverse complement strand
GAAGTTGAGGAAATTTACTATTAATTTTGTAAATTTACTAAAAATTTTAGTAAATTTACTACTATAATTGTAAAATTACAGAACTGGCGAGAAATTTAGGAAATTAAAGAAGTTGAGGAAATTTACTATTAATTTTGTAAATTTACTAAAAATTTTAGTAAATTTACCAATGCTACAATAATATACAATTGAAATTGTAAAATAACTATGACCGTAGTCAAGATGAATAGTGTCTCCATCTGTATGTAAAAATACTAACGAAACGGTAATTTTCATAAAAAATACATGAAGTTTAATATTCTTTTTGTGAAATTACGTCATTGTATGTGGGTCGGATTATTACCTATTTCCAATATTGTAATTTTACAAAATAATTTTTAACAGTGCAGGTCTGTCGAGAGAGTAGATCGCGCGTGGCAGTTGGCACGAGGGTTTGCTTGCGCTCCCTCCGAGCGCCCGTAGTGTTGCGTAGAGCTGGGAGGTGGCGCGGTTCGTCTGTGTGTGTCGGTAACGACTCAGGAATCGCCACAGGTCAATCAAAATCAAGCCTTTAGGTGCTTCAACATGGCCGCTCATCACTTTTTTGAGAAGGGAAAATTTCATTCTTTCTGCATATCTGATTTTCCATAAATGCATGATTCAAAATGATCAAGAAAATTATATTTAAAATAGTTATGTAGTAATAATTAAATAGGAAATTAAAAAGTTTAAGGTATTATCACATGCTATTTATTGAATTTATAAATTAATTGCCTTTCTTCAAAATTTCTTCGAAGTTTTCTTCGAAGCCCTTCTATAGCATTTGTTTTAAACCCCCTCCCCCAACTCAGCGAAAATTTCGAAAAGCCCCCAACTCATAGAATGGTTTCAAAAACCATGTAACTCGGCGAAGGTTTCAAATAAACACAAAATGAGGCGCGTTTTTTTATTCTTTAATTGTGTAGTAGTAGCTCTATGATGTTAAGGTATAATTTCGGTATAAACGATGAAAAAAATTATTTTCGATTTTTCCATATTTTTCTTTGTTTCTTTTTTTTTTAAGAACTTAATATTATCCGTTTGAAGCGACAAAAATATAGATTGATAGGTAATTTTAAGACCTTTCAGAAAGTGTGACTACTTTCGACTAATATCAAAATCCGGCAGCAAAAAAAAATTTCTATTTTTCCATATTTTTCCTTTTTATTTTTTAAAAAGGGGATGCCTTATACCGACAGAGTTCTGCCGTACCGACCACAATGTTTTTAATTAAATATTAATTGTTATAAGCTTTTTCTTAAATTCTGAGAGTAGTCGCACAGAGTCAAACTTATTATCCAATTCCCGGTCAAATTTCAGATAAATCTATTGAAAAATAAAGACATAATTTGAGAACTCGCAAGATTTGATATTTTGGGGTTAATATATTATGCGACGTTACGAGTTCTCAAATTACGTCTTTATTTTTCAATAGATTTATCTGAAATTTTACCGGGAATTGGATAATAAGTTTACCTCTGTGCGTCCACTTTCAGAATTCAAGAAAAAGATTATAACAATTAATATTTAATTAAAAACATTGTGGTCGGTACGGCATTATCCGATAAACTATATAATTGAACTTGCACAATTTTAAAATAAACTTCATGTGCCAAAGATAAACTTGATATCTCTGGCCAGTTTCGAGTTATCTCGAGGTCAAATTTATTACACACGCACACACACACACACACACACACACACACACACACACAAACTTTCTAGAAAACGCATATTTCGACTCAGGGAGCACAGAAATATCGAAAATCATCGAATTCTCGGAGTCGAAAAATTTTATCGTTACAAAGCTTTCTCTTTGAGAAAGCAAAGAGGGTTCTTAAAGTAAAAAAAGGCTTTGTTACAAAATCTTTGTAACAAAACCTACAAAGATACATCGACTTGTTTATAGTTTCATGTATGTTTTTTAGAGAGTTGAGTTAATTTGTATCTTTGCAGGTTTTGAAAATTTTTCAATTTTCATATCGGTAGCACCACTTGAAATTATTGTACAAGGAACAAAATAAGACCTTGTAAATTGAAATCGGATGAAAAATGAAAAAGATTTCTCGGTTTCGTCGATTTTTTTTCAATTAACGATCTTCTTTAACAATATTCAAATTTCTTTGAAATATAGTATATTACGTACCGAGGCTGGGAAGTAGGATATTACAGTCGCCTGTAGGTTGCCGTCCGACGTGAAGCCGAATGTGATATTCTATGTTTTCGTTGCAAAACTGAAACATCTTCTAAAAATACCAATTTTAGAACTGCATTTGATAAATATTATTATAATATAGGTGTGCATATTAAGTTAAGTAAGATTATAGATCCCTACAAAAATTTTTTGTTCAATGGCTTACCTACTCCGACTTTAACAAAACGTTTGACAATCAGGAAATTCCCGAGACATTGCGATCGCCAAAGGTGACGAGGGCTCGGTCAATGACATCGTATTTTAATATATGAATCCATACGTATAGTCTGATCGCGGAATTTAGTTCTCCATTTCTTTTATGTGCTTAACATTTTGATTTGACGGAACCAAAATACTAATTTAAATTCAATAATCCGTTACACTTTTTTTATTAAAGACATTTTTAAGGTGCACTGTAAAATACTTCGATAAAGAATTTAAAATGTAAAATTTGGTCAATCCGAACGAGGTAAAAACCTTCGATTTTTACCGTGGATAGATGATGGTAGGATTGATTTTTACAAAATTTTATGAACATTTCTTTGAAAATCTCCAATGCCATTAATATATATTGAAAAATAATCTATTTCTGGCATTATTAACGCACATTACGACTTATTTTTTGTATGAACTATAATTAAGTTCATTGTTATAAAATTTACGTTTGACATTTGCCTAATGATTATTGCTGAATGCGTCTTGATTGCTAAATCCTTTATATAAAAATCTTAATGGAGAACTAACGTTTGATCGAATATGTAAGCAATCGAATATCGAATTGTCGATAAGAGAAAAAACGATCACAGTCGCGCCGCACGCCATACGCGCGCGCGGGAAATTAACGCTAATCTATAAGATTACTTCGGCCTTTAATTTCATAAACTGTTTTCGAATAGACAGCTAGTATCTCATACAAAAACTAATAGTTTTATATTCGTAAAGGCGGGGTATGAACGTTCCATCCCTAAATTAAAAGTAATACCTACTTAAAATTTCTTTCAACAATAACCATCCAATTATATACTTAATTCATGCGTGGACGCGAGGATCGAAACAGCGAAAAAAAACAGTTCCCGAATGATACTCTAACGCTATATTATACTACCTACTGTACGTCCAATAATAATTTGGAATAAATATATTAGGAGAGAAGATTTATAAAAGGTTAGTAAACGACTTTATTACAAAAAAAATATTCTTCGAATATAGAATATAACAGTCCCGAGACTCCCGAGTCCGATTTCTAACATGAGAAAATCGATTTTCTCCGATGCGGTCAGATTTTACATACTGCAAATCGATCTCCTCGGAAATATCAAGGTCGCCCTATCAAAATATAGGTTTTCGGACCTTCTGAAAAAGAATATAACAGTCCCTAGCCCGAATTCCGACATGAGAAAAACGATTTTTTCCGATGCGGTCAGATTTTACATACTGCAGATCGATCTCCTAGGAAATATCAAGGTCGTCCTATCAAAATAGGGGGTTTCGGACCTTCTGAACGAGAATATAACAGTCCCGAGCCCGAATACCGACATGAGAAACACGATTTTTTCCGATGCGGTCAGATTTTACATACTGCATAAAGGTCAATTTCGAAAATCACGACTTTTTTTAAATCGCTTCGGATCCCAAAATATTATATTCATACGTCCAAAAACCACTAAACGCGACTATTTTTTCCGCTCTATCGAATGGAATAGGTTTCAGAGCCGTAGGACTAATAGGAAAGGAGTAATTTTCAAAAATTTCGAAATTTATCAAAGACTATAGCGCTATTCGAAAGAGAAGCAAAAATTACGTCGGTATAGAGATTTTGTCGTTTTTTCGAGGATATTTTTTTTACTTGAGTTTTTCGGTCTGAAAGTTCGAAAAAAGAATCGTCGCCTCCCTTCTTCAGGCTCCAAAGCTTTGTAAGTATTGAATTTTCTCAACATTTTTGGGTACAGGCTTGTAGCATTTGATAACCTCTATAAGGTAAAGGCATATTAAAGAGAATATTTCAACCTAAGTGGATTATAAGAACAAGAAATTGTATCTAGGTAGTAAATTGTCCTATTTACGCGGAAACAATATTCATTCAGAAACATCTCTTTACCGCGGAAACTTCGCTAATTCTTTATTAATAAGAATCAAGTAGAAAATAACAAAAGAAACCTCGCGCTTTTCCCGACGAATCTCTGAATGTGCTGTGAAAGGAGTCAGCGTCACGCAAGAAGCGCGGATGCGGCTCTCAATGAAAAGAAAGACCGCGGCGGAGATAGCTAGATACAAGTGTATAACACTTCTGAAGTATGAAAAGGAAACTTTTGACTCTCGGCTAAGAGAGCGAGAGAATCGGTAATCGATATAATCCGCCCGAGGGACATGGATATAAGAAAGCCGCGCTAGCGCTATGCATCATTTCGCAGATTGAAATCCGCATGCTGCGATTCCGTGAACTTCTATAAAGTAGCGGATAAATAACGTTTGACGTATTGAAAGCAGAAACGACTGCGATTGTTTGATCAAGGTAGAAATTCGCCGTCTTGAGATTTCCGCATGAACGTTGCTGCGGGGTACAGAATTGTCTTCAAGTTGTGGGTCTGAAGCTTTTCTCAATCTTAATTTGTAAAGGGAGAAAACGGTAATTAAAGCTGTCTCAGCTCACGCAGCGCTGAAATTTGTTGTTATGACACGAACTTGCAATCTTTTTCTTTTACGCGTCGTAAATTTTTTCGTAGTCGCACTCGCGCGTTCGCGAGCACTGCGGAAAGCCACCCGCAGCGGCGCAGTAAATTTTTGTTTCTGCGTTTTCATTCCTGCGGGGCGAGATAAGTACACTGTCGGTACGTAACATGGCAACTGCAGACGCGTTTGGAATTTCTTATTCCGAATTTTTCGACGTGCATGTTTGAATTATGTCGGACATTGTATTTATATATTTTACGTGGGGAAAAATGCTGATATTTTGTAGATAGAAGATGCAAGGTATTTCTATATTAAAGTAGTACTGTCGTCGTTGATATAATGGAATTTGTATAAAAAGTTTTGTTTGTTTTATAGGTTGAATATTTAAAAAATATTTCGACATTATGAAAAGCATTCGATACTCTTTATATATAGTAATTCTATTGATAAAGTGAATAACTTTGTGATATAGTTTCGTTACAGAAAATGTATGTCTGATCATATTTTGGCACTATCTACTTACGCTTTCTCTTATGCTCTATATGTATGCGTTTTCTAATAATTATATATTCTTTCATTTCGCCCTCAACTTATTACATATTGTCAATCTAAACTAACATTTTCTCATGGAAAAATTATTCAAATAATATTGTTAAATTGTTATTCAAACATTCGAGATCAATCTATTACTCCAGCAATAAAATAACCGTCTCGTTTGACACCACAAAAATCATCAAATTACGCCAAATCACCGGCACAATCATTCATCTATTCAGCCGCTCTCATATAAGTATAATATAGAGACCAATAACGAACACTTAAACGCGATCTACGAGATACCGCGAGGGAGCGACAATATCAGCGGCGTGAGCGGGGTGACGAGCATGCGCCGACTGGGGACGATGTTATCACCACGTAGCGTGATCTGCATAATGCGCGACGGCCGGTTCACTAATCTTTTGCCAGGTTGTTATTGACGGAGCGTATTGCCGGCGATTTTCCGTGGATGCATGCGTGTATGTACAGCGTTCGCGCTGAGCGTAGGGATGCTGGGTTCGGAATTTGCGCTGATTTCCGAGGGATGATCGATTGTTAAAGGTAAAGGAAATTTTAGGACGAGGAAAGAGAATAATATAGTATAAAAGAAATGGGACCATGGCATTATTCAGAGAGAATTCGCGTAAGTATAGGATGCCTTGTGTACCTATTACGTTCTGAGGAAACTGTTACGTGATGACACAGAATCGAAATACGAGTTTTTGTAACATATTGGAATCATTTGATCCAACCACGTGCGGTTGTTTTAGTAATTTATCAGAAAGAGGCCACACTATAAGGAGCTGTTTTTCACTGCTAATTTGATAAAAGGCAATTATAAATTGATTAATTTATTAAGTGGCTGAATTAACAATGCGGTATAAATAATCTGGCGCTTTTACTCGTTGGTGCGAGTGTCAGGATAAGCGATCCTGACATATTTTTTTCAGTTTAATGAAGTTAAATTTGAGGACAATATCTGAAAAATAAGCAAGACTTTCCTTGATTTTATAATTCAAAAAGTTCTATTGAAAATGGTCAAACTAGATTCATGCAGGTTGGTGTAGGTGTGGTAAAAGTTTTGATGAATACGATGCAATTTGCTGCTATAGAAAACCCAAGTTATCAAAGAGAATTTTAATTTGATTCCCTTTAAGAAATTATAAAATCCATTAATAACAAGAAAAACCTTCATAAAAATCTAATTACCAGGCTTTATAAAAAGAATTCACTCATAAATAAACAAGTAAATTAAAATGCGTATTAAATCAACATGATTTATTACAATTTCGAAACAACCTGATCTCCTTAAAAATGACCAGTCGTAAACCACACCGATAGCCCTCGATACTCTCTCTCTCTATCTCTCTGTCTAACTACACCTCGCCTTAACCACACCCCTATCTCCACCCCAATAAATAAACCTCGAAAGCCGTATTTAATAAAAAGAAACGCACACTATACTGTTACCACTACTAATTTTCCTCCGGACCTCTTGACACGTCGGCAACTTAACCCAATTCTCTCAGCACCGCGCGCGCATTTGTCCGTCTTACGCACGGGCGAATTCAACCGTGCTATCGCAATTTTTCACCTTGAGAGCTACACGCTCGTCGTCGTAGTAGTAGCTGGACTTCCTCTCTCGACTCGCTGTTTACAAATCGTTATACTCACTTCACAGCGACGCTCTATCACTTTGTGCCAGTGCTCTGATGATCCGCACTCCGGTGTTGATAGATATAAATGGGGGATTATTTAGGATACGTGGAGGCTGGGAAGAATGAGAGACAAGAACGAGATTTTTTTGAATAATTTAAGATTTTATACAGAAAACAGTTTACATTGGGTAAGTATACAAATCATAATAGTCAGTTGGTCCTTAATTTGTCAGGTAAGTATGTGTGCTGTGCAGTGAAATCTGAGTTTATGAAACTCAATTTGGCTGGTATTTTCGTTATGCTGACTCGGTATTTTGTGCATAGGACAATATTGATAAATAAATTAGTATTCGTTTTTTACAACCTCGAGCATGGCACGTGCCTTTACATATATTGAACGTACTATTTAGTATTCGAAGATCTTACAATATAACGACTTCAATTATATGGATGGATTGAATGAAAATTTCGTTACTTACTTTTCAATAAATACATAGGTTTAATTACAAAAGTTGAATTCAAGTTTACTGAAAAAATTCTCTGTAAAATTTAAAAATGCGCCCATTTACATATAGTTCGTTTTCACATAGGTATATATACAATTTTTCGGCTCTTTTTAGCATTTAACATCACGGATAGTAGCGTATGCATTACGGTAATTAGAATTTAATATATGTATCTGTGTCCTAAAAGACATTAGCAATAATTAGTTATCTATGTATCACATATTTCGAAACGATGCAAGAACATTTTCAGTGAAAATGAGAAGAAAACTCATGCAGTAGTTTCCGATAGAGTTCCTTTATTATAACTGAAAGTTCCATAAAATTTTGAATACTTAAAGATAGCAGAGAAAATGTTTTTACAATTATAATAAAAATAGACTTAATATACGCTTTATTTACAATATTCATTTGAGTATTCATTTTTACAGTAATGGAAATTTTTATTTGCTTATTAAATATTTAAAAAATCACAATGAAGGTTCCACACTGACAATAAGTAGCAGCAGTGTCCTTATAGCTTTTAAGTTTATAATTCATATTTATATAAATAAAAACGTACAACAATTTTTTCATTTATTTCTATATATAGCATCTTCTTCACTTGATGCAAATGATAACAATCACTTATAAATATCTTGATAATAAGTAATTTAGAAAAATTGAAAAATAAATCCCTTTTTTACACAATTTATACTTTGTACTTCCAATTTGACATTTAAAAGTAATATTACACATGCTTATATAATTAATAATATAATATTACGTGTATTTTTTACGCAGGCATATTCTATTATAAATTTAACAAAATTTTTATCATTATATTATTCTACAAATGTTAATAATATTATTTTAACTTTAATTACAGTTATATACAATGACAAAGAAATGAATAAACATTTATCTTTTGACTAGGTTCTATATTGATAGAGACAATTTCATAGACATATTATTCTACAATGTTTGCTTTTGCACATAGTGCAAAGTTTATTCTGTCTTTGGGGAACAACACTGCTGTAAGTTTTCACTATTTCGTGTAAAGATTTTATACAAGTAGTAATCTTATATACTAAGAATCTCACGTAATTTTGTATATTTTGTTAATATAAAAAGTAGGCGACAGTTGAATTTAGTTTGCTTTATGAGTATTTAAAAAATGGCATATTATAGTAACTTGGTAATAAATAATTATTTTTTATCCATCAATTTGTAAACTTTTTGAGTTGTGTTCTTTGCAAAGGATAGATCATCGACACAAGTGTAAAAATTAAAAGAGGAAAGTGATTTGATACAAAAAGCATAAAAATATACAATTATAGTATTCTTTGAAGAATGGTATTACTTTTTGAACAAACAAAAAAAAACTATTTGGAAGCTCTACATTTTTGACGTTTTTCTTTGCATTTAAAAATGACAATAGATGCTATATTTTGAGTTTTATTATGTATTTTGATCCATTAAAAAATTAATCCCGAAAGTTTTAACAAAAATATCGTAATCATCTTTTCATTCCTACACTCATTGTGTATTTTAAATTCAAAAGTTGGCCAAGTAACGATCATATAAAATATCTTCACGTAAACCCAACTCTCTTTTTCACCCCAAAACCAATCACACGCCTTTATAAATACGCAGTCCCAATTATACCCACACCTATCGAATATCCAAGCAAAACATTAAAAACCTCGATATACATTCCAAAAGCACGTCAGCTCTCACTGCGTCATTGCTATAACCAAGAGGGGCGGCGACTCGACGAGCATCACAGCCGTCCGTTTCTCGCCTCGGCTATTACCTCGATTACCCCGTTGTCAGCGTGATGATAATGATGATTATTGGGACGCTGCTCCGCGGGCACGAGTGGCTCCTCTTCTATTAACCTTGTCTCCTTCAGCTCAGCAACGACCGCTTCATCTGCAACAGTGTAGCGAGCGTTAGTCGCTTAAGGGATCACGTATAGGCCGCGACGTTCGAAACTTATATAAATATTCGTGCAGCGCAGCTCTGCGGTTTTGTATATATGTCTAAAGTATAAAGCTCTTAAGAAAATGCAATTATTGCCAGAGTCTGCGTGTGGCTGTTCACGGTAGGTTCTGTGGTATAGAGTGAGATTTGTGCGGAAAGTAGCGAATATAGTGGCAATGTGGTTTGTAGTTTTCCTCGTTTACGTTACGATTAGGTATTCAAGATCTTGAGTTTTGAAGTTTCTTGTTTTTATAATTGTATCTGTTTTGAATGTTGTAAAATATTCATAAAGCTTGTTATAATGTAAATTCTATATTGTAGAATTCAAATAAATTTTGACAGTTCATAGTATAGACAGCTGTGCGTGTAAATGTTGTTTAACACTGTTCGCACAAGTGGTTACGCTTAAGTCTAGTCAATTAAAAAAAAAAAAAAAAAAAAAAAAAAAACATATAGTTTTTAATTTAAAAATGTAAAATTTTAATATCTCATGCCAATTCAAACAGTGAGCATTTCCCATGAGTTACATGAGTTTTAATATTAGCTTGCAGTAGTGATAAAATGTTCCTCGACTATTTTTATTAGGTGGTACATGTACGTGTACATGCATTCCTCATGCACAATGCTAGATTAAAATTCAAATTTCAAACATTCCATGTCATTCGAAGTAACTGTGAGAACACTTAATATCTACATTTAACTATGTTATTATGCCTATATTTAACGTAAACTGAATTCTGTGATAATTAAATTTGTTAAATGAAAAAATAAATGGATTATGTGCGAGAGTGTATAATCGACAAAAGCGAATTAACTTTTTTACATTCCTTGTTTGCCTTGAATAATGATTATATTCCCATACAAGTATAAACAATGTGCATTCAATAAATTCGCCATTCGGATGAATTTAATTTAAAAACCACACACTTGCGATGAGAATTATGCTTTGTTCAAATTGAACATGAGGGGCGCAGTCAATTCGAAAAAATAACAAATGATTTTAAACTGTAATCAAACTCGTGTGTATAATCGAATGAAATATGAAAATAATATTATCATTATAATTATCGTCAGCCTCTGTGATTTAAAAGCGTTTATAAACTAGTCAATCCGAAATTACCCCGCACGTTATCTCCCCGTCGTCGATTCCGTAATCTGCGCTTGGAAAATCCGCAAAGAATACATTTACATTAGCTTTCTATCGTATTATGCAACCAGTCATGGGCAAAAATTCTGTACATATAGCTTTATATCTATTTATATCACAAATTTACAGTAAAAAGTAAATGGTATATAAGTCTGATCAATATTATGCAATAATAAATAAGAATAGAAGGTTAGTACTAGACAAGAAGAAGATGATTCATATTAGTTTCAGCCAAAATCTAATGATTTGTTTCAACAATTTTGTACACTTCTTCGATTTGAAATAATTTTAATATTTTACTTCTAAATTCTGTAAATTATTCTGCTTTGAGATACTTAATTGCTACCTCGATACTGAAGAATCTAAATACAATCATTTTGCAAATTTTCGCCCACGACTGTCAAAAATCCAATCTCATCAGCAACTCTGATGGCAAAAAAGAGTCGCTCATGCGTTCGTGACACTTCACCTGTGCTGACGAGGCCGGCCGATGCTGTATCGGGGAACTGCACGTGCTTGCGGCCACCTGGCCTGTCGCTCGTCGGGCTGCGCTCCAGGGTGAGAGTGATCGGTGCGGCGGTCGGGCTCTGGGTCGGCGTCGCCGTCGCCGTCACCCGCGTCTCGTTGTTCGCCGGTGCGCCTCGACGCGAGCTCAGGCAGGAGGTTGCCGTCGTCGTCGGCTGCACGGTGTAGCGCACCGCCGGCACCTGCTCAGGTAGAGTCGTTCTTACTTAGGCGTGAGTCGATCGGAGGTGGGATAATCCATATATAGAGTTATAAGAGAGACAAAGAGGGAAAAGTTGTGTATGTAGAGGCTAAGGGCTGAGAGAAGAGATTGAAGCTTGCATTCAAGCGTCTGTCGAGCGTGAAAAATCTCACGTGATTATGTGTTGTATGTGTGATTTTATATCAAAAGCTCACAAGTGACATCTTGAGGTTTAGTTCACGAAAGTGGTGCGGTTGCTATTGTCTATGGGCGTGATTATTCAGGGAAAACTTAATTGGTTGTATAGCGAATACGTTGGTTAGATAATAGAGGTGGGAGTTATACGATTAGTCAATAATTAAGCGAACTATAATTGAATTTTAATACGTTAATAAGATCGTTGGAATTATTTCCTCAACCAATTACGTTTTTCTGCGTACAGAGTGTAGTAGAGATACATACTTTCTACAGTGCAGTTTTAGAAATACAGTTTATGTATTGTTAGAGAAGCATTGTTGAGTTATAGTTTTATTCATTCAGAGTTTTTAGTTATATTTGCAATTAGTAATAAAAGCTTAAATTATTTCTTTTCGCATTATCATTATTATAAACATTCTGATAAAAAATAGAAAATCTTGGTAAATTATCATTTAACTTAAGTAAAGGAATTAATTAATAAATTAATTTTTATTAATTAATTCATTTTTAATTAATTCTTCATTAATTCCTTTAAGTTTATAAATGAGGAAGAAGCCTCCTATACGGAACATTATGTTATTAATAATAAATAGATACAATACTACATGTCTGATCAACTAATTCGTTTCTCTATTATAGATTAAAGGATTTTTTAAATGAAATGTATGGATTAAACGAGGACTGAATTGATGTTGAATAAATTTATAAACCAATTTCACATCGTCAATAAAAGCGGCTTATAGTACCTCGTTGAAAATTTTGCTTGAAATTATTGATCGGACAAATAGCACAGTGAATAAATAATATTAGTAATTCTAGATTAAAATAGCAGGCATATAATTGTACGAGTTATCTGTAAAAGTAATATTATTAAGAAGCTCCACAATATAAAGTTTTTCATCGATGAACTAAAAATGAAAATATTCTTTCTACAAATAGCGTAATAAACCTTATCAAAGGGATTTTTTATTTTTTTGAAAAATTGATATTAAATATGATTGAAAAATGACATGCCTTACAAAAATGGCGAAGAAAAGATTGAATTAAAAAAGATTAAAGTATTACGTTTTCTATTTCAATTATCACCAAGAAAATATCTTCTTTGTACAAAAATCACTTTGATATTTGCAGTTCTTTTTAAACCTACCCATTTTACAGTTCATCGGTGTCAAACTTCATCATGAGGAGTATTTGATGGTATGGAACTCTGAAAATGAAGTAACTTTCATTTAATTATTTTTCAAATGAAGGTGTTATCTAAATTTATATCCATTAGTTTAAATAATTTTATAATAAGGGATTGCAATTAGGTTAATTAAATATAAAGCCAATATTTTTATAATAGCTTTTTGTGGTCAAAGGAGTATACAAATGAAATTGAGTGATTGAAAACAACAAATACAAAGAACAGACATTCGTAGTTGTGAACCAAAATTATAGAAAGTAAGTATGTTATTCATATATATAAATTTTAATTTTATTCATTTTTTATATTTATTTTGTTGTAACATGTTTAGATTTATATTTTGCATTATTAGACAGGTTTTTAGTCGAAATTTGTTTTCGTTAATCACGACGGACAGTGACGGTGATTACAATTTTATTGGACCGGTAAATTTATTAAAAAAAAAAAAATTAAAAAAAAAAACAATAGAATGACCGCTAAAAATAGCCAAATCCGATGTATCTTAGGAATAAAAAGCCAATTTTGATTCTCAAGAATTATCTAAAAAGCAGAATATCACTGTTAAATTTATTTACTCAATCAACCAAAACCTGCATCAGATTATAATTAAAGCGCAGTTAGTATCGAATCCACTAAAGTATCAAAACCCCCCGGAAAAGCCTATTTCCCGCGTATCCCGAGAAATTACCAAGTCAAATGATGTTCCGCTGCGCGGTACGTGTGCGTGCAGTAAAAAGGGCCGTTAGCTAAAAATTTCTCGCGCACGAAGAGCGAAAAAGTGACTACAATGCACGCGAGACAGCGAAGAGACAGGCGCGGTGATTTAAGTCCACTTTCTCTCTCTCTCTCCCATTTTCCGGCCTTTAGCTTTTTCATTTTCCGGCGCGTCGGGTATGCGCGGAATGAGCTTGCCATGCGCGAGGAAACCGACGCAGCACACAGCTCTAATTGCTATTGGAAGCGGGATTTTTGCAGCTGCGCGTGTTTAGGTCGGGGGCGCTTTGGAGTTTGCGGAATATGCCTTTTGATGCTGCGGGTGTGGTAATTGAGTTGGTAAAGGTCGGAGGGATAGGAGGAAGCCAAGTAATAGCAGTGATTCGGTCTGAATGTATGTATGCTTAGATCGAGCCCATGCTGATTACGCAATTAAAGCGAGTATTATTGCGCGCGCGTTCAATGCATGCAGCGTAATCGGGTTTGTTTTTCCAAGTATTCCCGGAAAACATGTTTTATATGGGTTCCATATGGTTTGATATACTAATTGCAACAAGGTAGGATTTCGGTCTGTGTATAAAGCCGATTGAAGAATTACAAATTTGTTATTATTCCATCTTGCTAATTACATTATTGTTTGATAGTTGTAGGAGGAGACGACGATAAGTTTTTAAAAATGGAAGAGATTCTTGATAGTAATTAGTTAATGAATCTGGAAAATCAAATAAGGTTTACGGGACCTTTCAGTATGTACAATTTATTAAACTGATTATTAATTTAAAGTAATCAGATAGAGTATGGAATCATGTAACAGCAAAGTTTTTCTAAAAGCTTATAATTATTATTATACATGTCTAGATGTAATTTCGGTTCCCCTTTTTATGCTTTTCGAAAAAGCTACATACTAAGATATTTTTTTATTTAACCTACGTCTTTGAATTAATAATTTCACTTCGCTATTTTAACGTTCGTTCTGCGCTATAAGCTTAACATTTCTCCCTTGCAATTTCCCCCCCCCTTCCACCCCCCCCCCACTCCCCCACCAAAAAACCAAATCCCCCCCCCCCCCCCCCCCCTCCCCAAAAAAAAGTGCAACCCCTTAATGAAGTTAAGACACACCCACGTACACAAGCAGTCAGCACACCTACGCAAATCCGCTTTGCTGATTAAAGCCGGCGAGTTTCCCGACGACGACGACCGTGAAAAACGGTATGAACCGAGACACAGGACGAAATTTCTTGGAATTCGCCGTGACGGCGGCGCGCGCGCAATCAGCAATTTTCACCGAGTGCGTCGACCCGTGCGCGGCGCATATCCGGTAACAAAAGCGAGACTTGTGCTAATTAACTTCGTCCGATTGCGCAATCGATGGGAATAAGAGAGGAGCGGGCGTAAGCTGTAATGCGGGGGGCGTGGCCAGCTAGGCTTTCGAGATTAAAGTGTTAAAGGGTTGGAATAGTGGATTGGTGTATAGTGCAGGCAGATGCTGTTTGGGTGTAAGTAAGTGAATGGTTGACGAGGAGTTACTCTAATTGATGTTGTTTTTTTTTACCGGTTTACGTGGTTACTGTTAAAAAAATATAGTATTAAATGTGTGATTTTTTTTCTTGTCTTGTGGGATTTCCGAGAAGATCGAACTAACTTTTCCTTATTTATAATTTTAATCACTTCTACAAACATTGCGTAACTTATCATGTCTCCTATATTAATATCGGGAAAAGTTCTGATATGGTCAAACAATTTCCGCTAAAATATCTCGTTTTAATAAAAATTGTTGAGCGATTAACATGCATTAAACTAAATATTTTTTTATACGACACAATATATAGAATATACCTATTTGAATTTATTTGAATGAAAGATCAGCATTATGTTATCTTATATTTAAGTAATTTTAATGCTAATTTTAAATATGATTCATAATAATGTATATATATCGACGTTGCTGGATATATAAACGTATGTTGTCTGCCTTTTCCTTATAAAGAAGAAACTGGCCAGTTCGCAAACGACTCTTGAGAAGAAACCAAAATAATTATACTATTATACACGATTTGATAAGCCGTGAAAGAAGACGTGTTATTGGAGAATGGAGCAGACTGCTGGGTACGTACTATTATACAATAAACGTTGTTCAGAGAGAAAAAAAAAGCTATGAAAAAGAGTTTCAATTCTTTTGTATACGATAAAGAAATTCGTCATTTTAAAAGTTTTTACGATTGAAATTTTGATTTCTAGTCATTTTTATTCTTCTTATTTTTGATATATATTCCATATAATAAATTTGTAAAATCACAAATTTTCGTCTTGTATACAAATGATAACAATTATTATTTGGGCGATTTTCCTTTCTATTAGATTGCATGCTTTTCAGTTATTTTCATACATTTTTAAAGGACCCAAGCGCCGAGTAAATATGTAAATTTTTCCGTGTATCGTACGTGTGTGTGTCGTGCGAATGTAGGCATATGTGTGAATAGCGGTGGGAGATTTTCCGGGTTGCTCGACCGATGTGATCTCATGAGAGCTCAGATCGACGCGAGGAGGCCTATAGTGATAAGGAGGCTCCTGCGGCCGCCAACTCCATTTTGCGTGGTAAGACCTTGGTGTTTAGAGTACACCTCGCTCGCAGAGAACGACTGATCGCGAAAAATGAAAAACCAAAGTAATTATAATAACACGGGGTTCGATTTTCTCTACCTAGAGATTTTGTTTGTAACGATACGTAATAAAAGCGCTAAAATGATTGAGTTTATGCGTCTCGGATATGGTGAATGATTGTGTGAGAGTGTGATTTTGACTATTTTATCTGTTACGCGCGAAAAGTTGACCTGTAAGATCGAGTATGTTGCGCGAATAAATTATTGTGGATAGCAAAGCCATTTAACTTAGATTAGCTTAATACAATCAATAACTAAGACTGTCCCCATTATAAATTACTCATAATAGTTCTCAACTAATTTAGTGAAGTTATTTACACGTAACACTTACTGTTTAGTTTGAAATTCTTTGAAAATAATTATATTTTTTTCATGGTTACACATAATAAAGAAAAATAACAAAATTTATAAGTTATAAGAAGTAGGTAAGCTAACAAAATTATCAAAAATAGACTTTTGGGGTACACGTTTTGAACTTGTTTTTTTTCTACTTCTTCATATCATAATATCATGAATGAGAAAAATTTCTAATCATTGAAAGAAATTTGTGTAAACCCAGAAGGTATGCGTAAAAACAAATCCATTTATTTTTATAAGTTTCTGCGGTTTTCCTCAATAATGTTGCCTATAATATATGCTAATTCATCTAGACAATGTTTCCTTATATTTATCATCCTTGTTCTTTTCTATATTATTTCCTCATCATTAAACTTCTTGATTCCAGACTCTACAAGATGCAGTCGATCTACGTCTTCATCGTCGTCACCATCATCTCCATCCACTCATCCTCAACGTTCAATCTCACCGCGTCCGAGTTTACTCCTGAGTGGATCGTCCATGGGATTAACTCATCCATCTCTCGTCCACTCATCACCAACAGAAACGGCAAACTACTACACGTCTTCTTTCCCGCGAGCAATCAGACCAGCGTCGTGCGATTGGAATCTTCGAGGAGTAGCTGCGAGTTTCAGCTATCCGCCCCAGAAAACGCGTACGACCTACTTGGTGCAACTACACTGAAGAATGGCACAGTGGTTGTGCTGCTGGTGGAGAAGGGGGATACCGAGACCGAATACTTAGTGAAAGCGTACACTATTAGAGATCACCATACGTGTTCCAAACCAACCGTTGATGTACTGGTACTGAAGCGCGACGCCAGCAGTCCCCGGGACACGGTGTTCGGTTACCAGAATACCTTCGATCTAATTATCAAGAGCGAAAATTTATGCGGCCTTGGCCATCTATGCAAAATCTCGTACGATAGTGGTTGGCATCACGTCGACGATATAGGAGCCTCGGAGTTCATGAGTCCGTCTAGAGACTGGAGTATCGACGTGGTTGACAAGAACAGTCCATCGTCCGGTTTTTTCTATAACGAGCTGACCGAAGATCATAAGTACCTTACTCTAAAGCTTGACTCTGACTTGAAAGTAGTGGGAACGAGGAGATGGGATCGTATGGTGTCGTACTCGGCTGTTCAAGGACGAGTAACTGTATGCGAAAAGATTTCTAAAGTAGATATGAAATGTACCTTGTTGGACTCGAACTTGACTGATGTTGCAACTGCGGTGATCCCCATGGATGAAAACGTTGAGACTACGGGTCCCAAGGAGGTCTTTAATACACCGGACGGCGGTGCTATATTTTATTATGCCATTAGGAATATTCGAAGCTTCGAGTACGAGAAGAACACGATATCCACATATATAAGAATCATAGGCCCCGATGGTACTGTCGGTAAATTGATCAATATTTTCGATGATAAGATCTGCGAGAATAATAAGGTCGACGTTGTGGAAATGGATCATGGGCTGTGCTTCCGGCTTTTGTGTCAGAATCAAAACTCATTCCCTGTGAAATGTATCATGGAGAACAAAGACCAATTCATCAATGAAGAGGGACTATGAGTGTCCGCTATTTAAAGTTCAAGTATCTACTGTAAATCTACTGTAATTTCTTCTAGCTAATGTTTGCCAGCTCAACTTTATTAAAAATACATTTAACTTTATAGATTGGAATCTCAAAGAGTATGTAATACGGGAAAAACACAGCTTACAGTACCAAAAGGAACTTATATTTACATATATAAGAGTCATTGGTTCGAACGGTACTGTCGGCAAATTAGTCAAGTTTTTCGACCATAACATCTGCGAGAAACATAACATCGACGTTGTGGAAATGGATCGTGGGTTGTGCTTCCGGCTTCTGTGTTTGGAAAGAAATTCATTTAATGTGAAGTGTATCGTGGAAGACAAAGATCAATTCATGAATAGTCAGTGGCTATGAATATGGGTTGCTTGTGGTTCTAGTTCTATGTGCAGAAATAAAAAATATCTTGAATCGCAGTAAATTCGGAAGCTATTATAAAAATAGATCAGTGTTAAAAAGTTCAACTTCATAGATTTATGTTTCTGAAATTCTGTAACTATAAATGTCAATGTTATAGATACTAAGATTACTAATTAATAAAAGTTTGTGTAAAGCTATCATATTCAATGATTCATATTAATAAGGTACTCGAGATAATCTTGAACAGAAATTTTTTGTTTATTTCTTCAGAATATTCAGAAAAATATTATCAAAGAGACATAAAAATCTAGTATATCTTCCACTGCCAAGAAATTGAGGATGCGTTCAAAGTGATATCGACCTTACGCGAAGCCAAAATGTAGAAAGAGCGTTTTGAGTAGAATGGAATGAGTAATGTTATTTTGATTTTTAAAGACATCTTGTGCCGTGGAATGATTCGACATGATTACAGGTGATCTAGTCTTCATTCTTGTTTTTGTGCTCATCAATATGCTGAGCCTCGTCGTCACGTTCATCAACGTCCAAATTCACCAAGTCTGACCTGGTTCATCAGTGAATCATCGATGCTGACATAATAACAATAGTAATTATTTTAATGAATAGTAGGACAAAAAGATTGAATAAAATGATATTTTTCTAAGCAACTTCTACTGTTTAACTTCCTAACCAAAACTTTCCATCAAAAGGTTCCCAATCGACGATAAAAAAAAATAATAAGAAAAAAGGAAATAATAATAATAAGCAGACAAAAGAGCAAAGGAAAATCTTTAATGAACTTAAAATCATACCTATATAAATCCATTCATAGTTTGGCGACAACGGCTGCAAAAAACTAAATAGACTGATATAATACTGAATCTTTTGAAATTCATCGCGATGGCGCACAATCAATACTTCCGCCGAATGACAAACAATGAAGGTTCTTCGATTCCACAATCGATGGAAATTATTCTGCCTTCAAATTTGTAGAACGATTTATTATGCGAGAGGAAGTGCAAAATCTTAAATTATATTCATTCCTATTTGCCATCTAAGATTCATTTCTTATCTGTGCTCATGTATGTCAATAGTTACATTTAGTTTCGTCGGTACATGTATAGAAAGACTTTTATACAATGAAATATTATTACAAATTTTGACATTTTATTCATTTGAATGAAATATCAGCTTTATTTAATCTCTCACTTGAAGTACATATATACATACACAGCTGTAATCTTATCTGTCTTTCGCTCAAGACGAGAAAACTGGCCAGTTCGTACGCATCTCTTGCACTGTTCGCAGTCTCAAGCATTCGCAGCGCCTAGTTATGATAAACAAATTTGTATAAAATAATCGTATTTCTGTACAAAATTTGGTAAAACCGTGAAGTATTATTGAAGAAAGAAATAAACTGCTCAGTATGTACTATTTTATATAATACAGAGAAGAATAATTGTGGGCTTTTGAAAAACTATAAAATTATACATTACAAGAAGTAACAAAACAAAGGATAAGAAAAAATAAGAGTTTATAAATTTAATTACGTCAACAGAAAAACTTTGTACATTTTTGATTTTATGAAAAATTGAAAACTTTATTTTGTTTTTCAGGAATTTCAACATTCTTACAATTTCCGATGATATATTGCTTTTGGTTATTATGATATTTTGGGTATTTCTTTTTTCCACTTCTCTGTATCATATTATATTATAATGAAAAATTTCACTAAAGAAAAAGTTGTGAAAATCCGGAAGGTTTGTCTAAAAAACAAATTTACAGAGTACTTCCTGAATGATAACGTTGCGAATTATATGCTGATCAGTCGATATTTCCTTATTTATAATCCCCCTTATTTTCTTCACTATTTTCCAATCTCTGAATGCAACATAGCTTACAGTACAACAAGGAAATGCTATTTACGTATATTAGAATCATTGGCTCAGATGGTACTGTCGGTAAATTGATCAAGTTTTTCGACCATAATATCTGTGAGAGACATACGATCGACGTTGCAGAAATGGATCGTGGAATCTGCTTCCGACTTTCGTGTTTGGAAAGAAATACTCTTAGTGTAAAGTGTATCGTGGAAAACAAATATCAATTCTGGATTATTCAGGGGCTATGAATATGGGTTGCTTGTGGTTCCAGATGTTGAAACAAGCTCATATATTATATAACACAGAAAACCCAACAAAGACTATAGAAACAGTGCTAATGAAAGTTGGATCATTTATAGCAATTAACTTGTTATAGCTTATTTTGTTGTTCAATTATTTATTATCTGCTCAATTTCCCGTTCTCAAGTTTTTTAAACGCATCAAAGCCCGCTGAAATCTGTTTTATCGAAGGGTGTGCATTCTTCTTGTTAATTACACGTGTGAAGTGTAGAATGTTGTATGCCGTTTTTAAAACTTTTTTAAAGCACGTGTCCCTGTATGAAACATTTTATATTTAATAATGAACTACGAATTTTCTATTTTTACTAGTCTTTAATTAACTTTTGTATTGGATGAAAATCAAAAGCATCAAGGAAAAATTACTTTTAAATTAATTTGAGCACAGAACAAAATTATAAATAACTTCTGAAACAAATTCTCTACCTGATGAAAGTTGGAAAAATAAAAAACAGATCGTTTTAATTGAAATTTCAATTTATTTTTAGATATACCTATAAAAGATTCCGCTAAAAGACCATTGTATTACGCCGATAAACATATATATGTGCAATTCTACGGAAATATACCCGAAAATGGGGTCCAAAAAATTTTTTTGGAGCACACCTACCACACAGCATATTTTCGATTCTTTAGGGGTTCCACTACATGAGAAAACTCATGTTCATAGTTTTTTGATTGCCAAGTGAACATGCATTATCCGTTGCCAAACTTTTTTGCCGAGCGAATCAATATCTAATCTTTTTTGCGATTTTTTCCCTTCACTTTAAACCTCTGCCATTTAGCCCAGGAGCGTCCTATATTATTTTTCAAAAAAGAAATTAAAACTAGAAAGAAAGAGCTTTAATTTACTTTTTTAAACGATCAAAAATGTTGATTCCTTCGAAAGTTACAAGGGTTTGAAGTTGAACGTCGAAATGGCATAAAAATACGTAAATCGCTGACAATCGTCCGTCCCGACTTTAAACGTGTTTTTGAGTCATTTTGATGACTTCAAGCTGCTATAATTTTTGAAGGAATCAACATTTTTGATCGTTTAAAAAAGTAAATTCAAGCACTTTCTATTTAGTTCTAATTTCTTTTTTGAAAAATAGTATAGGACGCCCCTGGACTAAATGGCAGAGGTTTAAAGTGAAGGGAAAAAATCGCAAAAAAGATTCGAGATTATTTTGTTCGGCA
>JAPYZO010002512.1:0-43686 GCA_030522905.1 Torymus flavipes | reverse complement strand
AAAAATCGCATAAAATATTCGAGATTAATTTGATCGGCAAAAAAGTTTGGCAATCGATAAATTATGTACACGAATTTTCTCATGTTCTAGAACTCCTAATGAACCAAAAAAATCTTGTGTGGTAGATGTGCCCCGAAAAAATTTTTATTTTTTTTTTGACCTCATATTTGGTAGAATTGCACATATATATTAGTTCAATACATATAAGTTTTTACATCAGTGTTATTTTCATAACAATAAAAGTATATAGCAAAATAAACCTCATAATCAATGAAAAGAACGAAAAGAGCCTATATTACATTAAAAAATGTATAATATAGCAGTTTACAAATGATTCTGTAAGAAATAAACTCGATTACCAGCGTCTCATCTCATTTTAAAAATCGCGTCAAATAAATGCCAGAAGCTTAACTTCATCCAATACAACCGTCGCATCGATAAAATTGACACCCGACACCGGTCTCACAAGCCAATACATATAGTATACAAGCAAAGAAATTAAATACCAAAGTCTCGCGCGCGAGCAGAGCAGTGTCCGCCACGCGAATATTTCATTCCGGCGCGTCAAATTACTTTCAGCGAATCCCCCGAAGAAATTTCATAATACATTCGGAAAGTAAAATTAGTCCGCAAGCAGCAGCAGCGAATCTCCCTCGCGGGCTCTCGCGCGCTTGCGAAAGAAGGCGGAGCGTGGCAGAAGGGGGTGAATGACACGGCGCCCAGTCGAGAGTAAGAGAGAGAGAAAAAGCTCGCGCTTGCCTCGCGTCTTCGCTATATACGAAGCGAGCGAGAGAATGAGGCGAGTCGAGCGAAATTAATACGAGAGTGAAGCGCAGCAGCAACAGCAGTGAGTGCGAACGGAGTCTTGATGGAGGAAAATTAACGGATTTTCGAGTTCGTGCATAGGCCTTTCTCGCGAGCGCTCGCTACGTGTTTGTTGATAGAGTGTGTTACGAGGCAGTTAAAATTAATGCGGGATTACGGGCGCCGCCATTGTGCTTTGCATTTAATTAGAGCGCGTATGTATGCGAGGAGGGATTCTTTCGTATGCTTCGCACGGAGAAAGAGGAGGGGGAAGGTTTCGCGAGAGCTGAAAGGTGGGAGGGTTTGTTTGTTGGTGTAAGTTTGGAATAGGTTGTCGGAAAATGCTGGCGTAGTAGTCCAACGAAATGAAATGCAATTTTTGGAAAATATATATATATATATATATCTGCTCGCTGTTTGCGCTGGATTTCGGTTCTCCGTGTTGTAAACTTTTTACGTTGTTTACTGTACTCTAGGCTACAGATCTGCGGAGAGGAAATAAAGTTTTGTGGAAAACTCACAGGAAAAAAAAGTTAAATTTATAGTGCACAAACATTTATAGCTCGCTGGTAATCGAAATAATTTTTCATCACTTTTTAATTACGTTTGTATATATACATACGTATTATCACTATATTTAACTACACAATATTATTATTCACGGCACACGCAATTATATACGCGAAATTAAAAATAGAACAAAAAGTTACTCCAATTATGGCGACGTACAAGTTTCTGTAAACATTTTTCGATCCTATAAATTATAAATTAAACAAATCTATAGCGTGACGGCAGCTCTCGTTCTATCCCTTTAAAAATGCAACGACCACTTGAAACAGCCATCGTGTAAAAATAAATTATCAAAATTCAATATCTTTCGATTTAACCTCGTTCGCATATATATATATATATATATATATATATATATATACCGACACACTAATACACAGGTGTATATACGTGCGATATTCGCGCATATACACACCTCTCTCAGCCCTCAAACGCTCGCCGCAAAACAATTAACTCACGCCGAACTACCCCGACACCAGCCAATATGCTAACACACTCTCTCTCTACTATACCTCCGCTATCCACCGCCCCAAAAATATTCATATTTCAAACAACCGCGCGCTCGTCCAAATCGTAAATGTTAATTGCTTCATAAATTCGACAGATGCGATGCGGCGGCGGCGGCGGCACGCGCGCTCGGCCTCGTTGCGCTATTTTCGGAAAAAGCCTATATTCCCCTCTCGCTCTCTCCCGCTGTCTCTCTCTCTCTCTCGCTACATCGATCCGATAAGTTTGGGCATAGCAGCAGCGTCCCGCTGTGTGTGTGTGTGTGTGTGTGTGTGTGTGTGTGTGTGTGTGTGTGTGTGTGCGAGCGACCCTCTATCTCTCGTCGCCGCGAAATGCGGAAGTTTCCAAATGGCATTAACGCCGATAACGAAGCGAAGATCATTCGAGCGCGCGCCCGCAAAAACGTGTGCAGAAGAAGTTTTGTACATCCATAAAGGAAATTTAAGGGATTGAGGGGAGAGTGACGAGGGCAGATGTTTTCATGAATTTTTGCGGACGGTAAAAGTTTCGGGGGACTAAATGAGAGGATTTTTCTTGTTTTTTTTTTTTTGTTTTGTTTTAAAGAGGTTAGTGGTGGAGACAAACTATTGCATTATTAGACGGGGAAACTTGTAACGGATTTTTCGAAAAGATTCAGTTTTGCCGAAAATTGGGTAGATAGATATAGAAGTTTATTCGGCCAAAAGGCAACTTTTATAATAAAAAGAAAACTCGTGCTGCAATCTTACGTCTCGTGGGACTTTGTGCATTCGAGTCTGATGAGATAAATATTGATTGAAGTGTAGAGACATTGAGCTAAAAACATGTTCCATAAAAAGAAGACATATGTTTGGATTTTATTTAAAGACGGAGTAAAATTATTCCGACATTGTTTCTATATTTGAAAGTTACCTTGTCTTTCTCGAATAAGACGATCGATATGTAAAATGTATATAGAGAGAAGCCGATATTCAATCGATGACACACTGCGCGCGCCTGGTGTTTATTTATTTCATATACTATAAAATCATAATTATTAGCTTCTTTTATTCAGACTAATGAAGAGTCTGTTTACGATCTTCTATAAAAAAAAATTACGTTAGCGTTGATTTCTTTTACCTTCTCGTGTATAGACATAACAACCTTTGTCTACAATACAAATTAGTCATGCAAACAGAACCCATTTCAAGCGTATAATAACTTTTTCTAAAGTTATGTATTATTTATAAATCTCGTATCAATCAAGAAAATCAAAAGTGCGCCACTTTCAATTCCGTGACCCTCCCATCATCTTTACCAAAATAGAATTTCCAATCTGTATTATTCGCAAACTAGCCAAAGTAGTAACATTTACTTTCGCGTTCAATCTCAACTCGCATCTTCGGCCCCCGCCTACTTTTCAATCACTAAACGCCAATCTAAATTCACGCAGTTCAATCCACAACTCTTCCTTCTACGCTTTCTCGTACATCGCGCGCAGTGAAAAAAGTCGGCGTCCGGTCGGACCTGCCGCGCGCGCGCGAGATTACACGGGAGCCGGGGCGAAAGTTTCTTCAGAGAGAGAGAGAGAGAGAGCCTCTAGCACACGCTTACGAAAAGTCAGCCGGAGGGGAGCTAAAGAGAGAGAGAGAGAGAGAAAGCGCTTAGACGCGCGCCGGGGATAAAAATGGATGGAGGGCAGAAAAGATGCTTTTCGCGGGGTGGAAAAGCGTCGTCGACGTCGTCGCCGCGTGTATATATAGCCGCCCCCTCTCTGCAAGCGCGTGAGTCTGCGCGAAAGTAGGTCGATGTCCGTCAAAGGCCGAGCAGCGCGCAGTTTCTTTCATTCGAATGCCTTTTCCACGCCCGCGCAGAGCAGTGCGCGAAGGTTGCCTGTGTGTAGATACATATATGCGCGTACGTATACACGTATAGACTTTTGGGCCAGCGAGGGAAAAGTCGATGAGATTTCACGCGGACTTGACAGTCAACTTCTTCCCCATTTTTTGCCTTGTCTTTTATTCCCCGGGCTTTCATTCAGTGACAGGGGAGAGAAGGTGGTTTGAATTTATGATTTTACGCCGAGACGGGAGTGAGAGAGGCGCCCGCCCGTCAAGCCGATCGAAAGATTGATTAGTTTTTCGGATTGTGCTGGTGAGCGGTGTGGCGACGGACGGAGATCTCTCCGAGGGCTCTCTCGGTGCTCTCTTTTTGTGCCGCCCGCGGTCCCGAGTGATTATAAGCTCGTTAATTACCGAATCTATGCCCTTAATGATGATTGGGTGATCCGAATTTATGTGTTTCCGCCTTTTTATACATACAGGGTAAGGTGTTAGTAATAATTATCTTTTTAGACGAGTATTTCCGTTAACAGTTTTATTATTAGAGTATGGTGTTTCAGGTTAATGCGAACCTTAGATTTTAAATCAGGTTATATCTGCTCAGTGGACGTAGACCCGGTATAAATTTATTTCAATCAATATTTCACGTCGGACTCAACGCTAATAACTACATATTGAATTAAAGTCGTGCTAGATGGCCGTGATATTTCGATCAATTATTCCGTGAAGAAAAGTTTTAACTTAATTTAATGTTTAATATATCGGGAAAGAGCATTATCGGATGTCGAAGATAAAACTTGAATGTTTATCGGTATGTAAGTTAATCTAATTAAAAATCTTTCGAAATTCGCTTATCACATTTCATCAATTTAATTTCCGCGCGATTCGCATATTTTTTCATTATTATTAAACTTTATATATACGCCGCGGACATTTAATTTTAAAAAGTCAGATATTAATATAAAGTGTTAATTAAATTAATTAAAATGGTAATCAAGTATTGCGCCCGCGCGCTAATTAAGTATATAGATAATGCTTGATAACGCGCGTTTGCGTTTGTTTTGCACATTAAGCATTTATAATTCCGTCTGAATAAACGCGAGTGTATATTTTTACTAAATTACTATATACATCTTTATGCTTGTATAATCTTCTTTCACATATATTTATGTATATATAAACAGATAAAAGAAAAGGTGAAGGATACATACAACTTTTTTGGCAAATGAATATTATAACGCTCTCGGCGCACACTCTTTAAAATTAAAACTCCGCGTGTAATTAACCCAAAACTTCGCACGCATTCAATTACGGCATGAAAACCGCAATTAAAAACTCTATTATCCATATATACGTTCGGCGGGATCATATTTAATTATAACACTACGGAACAAGCCAAGTACAACGTTGCGGCAGTCAAGTGTACAGTATAGAATACAACGGAACTTTCTGAAACGTATTAAAATATTCCAAAAGATAAAGGGCGCGAGAACTCGGCTCGCGTGTCTTGCACATGCGACACAATCACAATCGCGAGATCTTGCTCACCTATGTATATATGTATACGTGTGAATGTGTATAGGCTCGCACTCGCACGCACACAGAACGCGAGGGAAAAAAAATCAAAATTCGACCTTAATTCCGGGGGAGAGAGAAAGAGGTGTGAGCAAGGTGAGAAGGGCAAGGACTTTGCAGCCTCGTTGGCTCTCTGTAGAAATCGTTTCAATAGGCCGGCGCGAAGGGAGAGCGAGAGAGTGAGACATACGTATAACGGAGATTACGGCGAGTGAATGCAACCAGCCGCTCGCTGGTGCACGCCAGCAACACATCGTGCATTCATTCAGCTCTTAATGATGTAATCTTAAGTTGTATTCGTTTTAAACGAGCGAGAAAGGGGGTTTATATGTTTCGGCTTGAATGGTATGTAACGCTATTGAAATTTTTCTGAAAATTCGGATCCCTTTCGTAACATTTTTCATTCAGAATTTTCAAAACCGTATATAACTCTTTCTCACAATGCACCATTAATCACCGTCTATATTCATCATCCAAAAAAAAAATAAAATTGTAATTCATTTTGTCGTAAATACATATATAGGTACATATAGAGAGAATCCCACAAAGGCGGCGGAGGCGGCTTAATCCGGAGGAATTTCGCTCACCGCGCACAGCCGGGCCAGATTCTTCATAATCACCTCCGGCGCGCATCGCCTAATCACGAGATTGGCTTTAGCCGATCGTTAACACTGCCTCGCGATTGACCTACTTCTCGCGCCTATACCCCTCTCTCTCTCTCGCTCTCTCAACGCCCTTAGTCATTCATGCGAGATTAATTCCTACGGGACTAAATTAATAGCGCCGGTGGCTCTTCGAAAACACCACATACATACGCGCGCGTATATATATATAATATGCGTGCGCACAGATGCATGCGCAGGGAAGGCTCTAATTTTAGGAGGGCGCTTTTAACCCCAAAAGCGTAAGGGTCCGACGACGCGCGGATGCTGCTATATGTGTGTACGCGCGCGTGACGTCAAATTCCGAGAGCTTACGCACGCGGGCAGATAGGGTGAGAAGTTTCACGTGAGGGGCTTGTAGGCTGAATATTGCCTTTTTAGAGGCGAATGGTTGATGATGCACCTTGCATGCCATATGCGCGCGCGGCCTTTTGGCGCTGCCCACAGTTTAATTCGCGTTCGCTTGTTTAAAAATAGCAAGTGTTTACTTGGGGGGAGATTAAATGTGTGCTTCACGTTTGATGGTATATTTTTGCGCTCGGAGGCTGTGAACAAAATATATCTATATATATGGGACATTTATCGACTTTATTTGTTGTTTCTGCGCGTTGTTTACGGGTAAGATTACACTGTAGATACTAAAGATGATAAAAATGTTGGAAACAAATTTTTTAGCCCATTGTTTCAGAAAGTTTAAAAGTAGGAAAAAGCCAAAAAATCGTTATATTAAAACTTGAAAGTAGTTTCGCAACGTCGAGGATGTATAATTAATAGCGAAAAATTTAGCGCAGAGGAAAACATTAAAAACACCGCGCGTACTTTTGTATCTCTCTCCTAAAAAGTTTTAATCTGCATTAAGAATAACAACTTTCAAGTGCTCGCGCGCGCGCGTTCGCGTATCCCAGCACCGTACCACAAGACGGCGTCATTTTTCTAATGGAATGTTTACCATCCCTGTTTATGTGGGTTATAAATATATAATACCGCATTGTCATTGGCTGTTGTGCACAAACCGGTGCTCTTTGTGTTGTTTATAAAATATAGAAGAGCGCCACACACTCTCTCATCTATATATAAAACCGCCAGTGCGCGCGCACGCGAGTGCAAAAAACAGCATTTTCTGGTATACATTTTCCCTCGGCTGACGGTGTATAAAAGTAGCTCTCTTAAAGTCACGCTTCGTTAGTCGGCGACAACTCGCCGCCATCTGATGGACCGAAATGCCTACTTTCGAGCGTGCGTGCGCTCCTGGGAAAACTTTTTCGCCGAGAGGATTCTTTTTTCACCCCCTCTCGCCTCTCTCCCTGCGAAAGATTTATTTCTCACTGAACGGTAATCTAAGCTCTTTGTATAACGCCCGTGAATTCTATCAGGCGAGCAATTAATTGTTCGGCCGAATGGAAGTAAGCCTCCTATCGCGCGAGGGGGGGGGGGGAGGGGGGGGGGGGGGGGGGGGGAGGGAGGGAGAGAGAGAGAGAGAGAGAGAGAGAGAGAGAGAGAGAGAGAGAGAGAGAGAGAGTGGAAGGGAGAAATTCTTTTGAACGGGAGTTTAGAGGGAAAAAAAGTGGCATTCATGTAACCCATTTGGCGATAAGATAAAGTTTCGCGCGATGAAATATTATTCTGTATTGCGGCGCACGCAATGTGTAAGTCGTTGATTTGTATTTTTAATGACTGGTCGCATGACCCTCATAACTCAATATTATACTGACGCTTAAGTGTGCGCGGACTAAATACACGTTTAATATTCTCAGATTAACACTGTAATAATATGTCATTTCATAATTCACGATGGCTAGGCGGTAATAGAATTTTCATTGACAGTAAATAATTAAAGCGGGTATTTCAAGTATGTTTTAAGTTTATTTTATTAATCTTCAGCTTTCAAATTGTTCTTTAGAGCTGTTGAAAGGTCTTTTGAAGTAGACGTAATTGAACTAAAGTGATATCATTAGTTTTAATTTTTTACGATAAGCATTAAGCTAACTGAAGTACTTTTATACTCATAATATGTGTACAATGATCGATAAATAATATATTACAACTTGCTGTAGTGATGCTTTCCTATTTTTAAATAAAAGGTAAAGTTATTTATACAAGAAGTTGTAAATCTTCTATCAAATAAAGTAAGAATTGTTAACAGTTATAAAATCTTATATTCTCAGCATAATAAAGAACTTGATGTTGAAGAAAAGAGAAAAAATTGGATATATTCAAATATATCAATTAATAATGTTTTTCTTGCTAACCTATGAAAATAGAAAATTTCAAGACTACATATATATATTCCAAATTACAGAGTACTGCATCGATCAAGTGATAATCGCATGTAAACAAACAAATTTCATTGGAAGTAATATTGAAAACGGTGCCTAGGTCTAAAATAAAATTTATATAGAGCCTTGTCCTTCTTTGAAGCATTAACAAAACGTTTTCCAGCAGTATAACAAGTCACATTTGCGTGTGAACTATCATTTTTATTATAAATAATTCGTATATTTAGAGCAGCACTTGACGTGCATCGGGAACGTATGCGGCTAAAAATAAATACGACATTAATTATTTCTTTATCTATATCAACAGAAATAGAAGAATAATATATTCGCCAACAAAAGAACAAACGATGTACAAAGTAAATACAATGTAATTAGTTCCTTGTAACACGATTGTACAAAATAATGGCAAAACGTTTTGTTAATGTTATAATAGGGGGAGGTTCACGGTTGGAAAACTTTCATGCAAACCGCATTTTCCCAGCCACAGCCCATTCGCAAAAAGATTAAATTGGAACTAAATATCAAATCTAACACTCTGACAACATTACTAAACAATCAAGTTTATTTGCATTATTCCATATATCTCAACATTCGCCACAACCAATTTCGCTTGACCGCGTAATATTCTAGATTATTAAAATCCACACATAGACGAACTCCAAAATATAAATCACCCCTTAACAACAACACCAGCTACTTCCTTCAACTTTCCAACCGTGCATCCTCCTTACCTAACCCAATCTCACACTCACCCCATTGCTTCCTCTCACCACACCATCCTCCACCACCACCACTACTACCACCAACAACAACAATAACAAACATATTTATATACACTTACGCGGCATGTGCGAAGGGCGTACGATGCGTGGCGGGTATCAGGACGGCGGTGGCCGCGAGGAGGGCGAAGCTCCAGGACACCGGCCTGGCTGACCTCATCGTCGCGGCGGCCGCTGCAGCAGCGGTGACTCCAGCACCACCACCAGCAGCTCCACCACCACCGCCGGCTTCCCTCGTCGTCGACGTCGTCCTCGTCCTCATCCCTCTAGGCCGCGCGGAGCTGCTGCTGCCGCAGTCTCTCTTTCTCTCTCTCTCTCTCTCCCCTCCGCGCGCGACCTTCGCGCTGCTGCTGCTGCTGCTGCTGCTGCTGCTGGCTCTCTCTTTCTCTGTGTCTCACCCCACCCCCGCGCGCGCACGACTGATCGCTCACACAATCGCGAGAGATGTACTCCTCCTTTTTCTCTCTTACTCTCGGCTGAGAGAAGAAACCTGCACCCGTTCGTTCACTCCGCTCGCGCACTCCTACACACGTTTATTACAAGAGCGTGTGTCTGTGTGGGCTCGCGCGCACGACACGTGAATACACACGCGTGTGCGTGATGTGTCTATCTCGCACTGTATAAGCCGGAGTCTGGGCGTGGATTCGTTTTTTCCTCGCCGCACACACACGCGCACATACACTCGCCTCCTCTCCCTATATATATATACACGTCCTTGGGGCGCTCGTGTGTGTGGGTATCTCTCTTCTCTTCGCCGGCACTGTATTCGCGCACTCGCACACTACGCCGGCTGCTGCTGCTGCTGCTGCTGGCCTCCTTCCTCCCGCGCAGCGCAGCGCGCTACGGCTGCTGCTCCAGGGGAAGCTGGGCTCGCGCGTGTCGTCGGGCGGGTATGTATAGTGTGACACACCGCGCGCACAGACACACGGAGAGACCCACACCACCACACCACCACCGCCGCCGCCACCCCCCGCACTAGGAACCGCGATGAGAGCTGGTTTCGTGACACATGGGGGAAGAGGGACACGCGTTCCAGCTGACACGCTGGAGATGGATGGAGAGAGAGAGAGACAGTTGAGAGAGAGCGGGCGCGGGCGGGCAAAAGGAGAGCTCGCGACGTAGCCTATCGCAGCCTCCGAGCGAGCGCGCACGCACACTCTCCTACGACGAGGCTCTCGCCTCTGACAGCACTGCTGCTCTCTTCATCGTCGCGGTCGTCTTCATCATCATCGTCTTCTTCATCGTCGTCGTGTTCGTGGGCCCGGCCTCGACAGCCCGCAGCCACAGCTGGCCGCACAGCTCCCCCGCGCGGACGCTGTCCATCTCGCCGGCCGCCGTTTTCTCTCTCTCTCTCTCTCTCTCACTTAGTCCTCGCTCTACCCCTCTCTCTCACACGCTGCACTCACTCGCTCTCACGTTAATCTCGTATAGTTAGCTGACTACTGCTGCTGCTGCTGCTGCACGTCGTCGTCGTAGTAGTCGCTGCTCCTCGCAGGGCCTGGACATCACTCGCTCGCGCAGAGAGACGGTCGCACCCGCGCAAATCCGCGCTCGGGAGTGGCGCTCCGCGACTCGCGGCGGTGGTGGTGGTGGCGACGGCGGCGCGGCGGCGGCGGCGGCGGCGGTGGTGGTAGCGGAGTCGAAGCCCGCGCACGCGCCGCCGCCCCTCCTTCCGCTGTTGCCACTGCTGCTGCTGCTGCTGCTGCTGCTACCCCTGCGCGCGCGTACGACCCCGCGCGGCTATGTGTGTTTCCGTCTCGCTCGCTCTCTCTCTACCCCCCGCGTACGCGAGAGAGTTCCGTTTCTTCCTCTTTGTGCTATACGGAGGCTGTGGCCGAGCCTCCCTCTCTCACTCGCTCGGCAGCAGGAACAGCTACGCGGGGAGAGAGAGGAGCCTACGTATCTATCTATACATGTGTGTGTGTGTGTATGTGGGTGTGAGAGGGGGAGGCATGGCGCGCCGACGGTTGAGTCGCACTACTGACCCGGAGGCTGCTGCTGCTTTTGCGTCGTAGAGCAAGGGAGAAAGAGAGAGGGACAGAAACGCGCACATGCACATGCACACACACACACATACGCACGCACCGCCGTCTTTTCTCGTCGGGGGATATGCGAGAGATGAAGTGTTTACGGGCGGAGAGAGCCGGGAGATGCCGACGATTATTGCGATTGATTTTGAGGTTATAGTATGTGAGGGAGGGTGGGAGGTTTTCGGAGTACGCGCGTACCGGGGGTGAGAGGTAATGAGGCGACTGGACTGCGTGCTGTGTGTCTGTATGTTTATGCAGAGGAGTTAAAGAGAGAGAGAGAGAGAGAAAGAGAGAGAGAGAGAGGGGGAGAGAGAGAGAGAGGGTCGGAAGGAGCTAAGTGAGCTTGCGTACACGTCTTTTTGGGTGTTTTTTTTTAGACTGGACGGAAGTTTTGTGGATTTTGCGAATTTAGTATAGGAGTGTTGTAGTTTTTGCATCTGTAAAGGTAAATTGCGGTATGCGAAAAATGTTACATGGTGTCGTACGATTATGTTAAGGTATATTATTACTTTAATTATCGTTAAGAACTTAGCCCCATCAGAAACAATTCTCTGATAACTGTAATCTATAATTTACTTACAAGGAAAGCCTCTCATCTTCGGATCATAGCCTTCATTAAAACTTACGGTTATCATTATTTGAGCCACAAAAGTGAACGCTTGTTTTAGATTTCGTCCATTGGGCTCTGGGTTTTTCGAAATATCTATTAGTAATAAGTGCTTACGGGGATCTAGTTGACCTCTAAAAATATCAGAATAATAATGCAAACATGAACAGAAAGTAGATTGAAAAAGCTTTAATTTAAGTTTTAATTGCTTTGAAAATAGTAATTCCATAGAAAGTTATAAGAAATCAAACACATCGTAATAAAAATTTCCTATTTTCTAGCAACTTTATAGATGATATTTTTAGAGCCCAAGAACAAAATCTTAAAAGATCTTTTTTAGACTAATAAATAATATCCATAATCCGGAGTTGAGACGCTCTACTTGCATCAGTAAAAATTATTTTGGTATTAACTGAGTCTTGTTTAATATTCGAGATACAAGATGAACATTAATGAGATCTCAAATTTTATATGGATGTTATATATGTACTAACACTCTCAGAATTTTGGTTATACTTTTAAATTTTAAATTTTTATTTATTATTTCTGCTATCCATTCTTCCTTAGTGCATGTTTTAGTAAATAATAATAAGAAATATAATTTTAAAAAGCTAAAAACCAAGTTGGAGTAATCCCATTAATTTGTTGATATGCAAATGGTTAAATATTATATTAAAAATGTATATAAAGCATCAGCCAATTTTTAATAACTGAAGTATATTTAGTAAAAGACTGTTAGTGGAGTTTAAAAATAAGAGATTTAATAGTAGTAAATATTTATATCAAAATATATCTAATATATAATCAAAGGCAACGTAAAAAATTGTTTGAAATAACATTATCGTTTAAAATAGAACGAAAAGATTTAATCACAATTTTTAGAGTAATTAAGTCATTTTAAATTTTCATAATCAAACCGTGAATTTCCATCATAAGTGACAGAAAATGACATTATTGGAAGTTATTGAATAAAAGTGCCGTTGATTTTAATTGATAAATGAACAACGTTATTCAACAATGGAATTTGACTGTAAATATTAATCAGACATTTTAATGAGCGATGAAGTGTCAATGGAAAATTAATTTTATGCGAAAAAACAATGATTTAAAAAACCTCTTTGTTTTCTAAAATTGTGTTACATGTAATTATACCAATATTTATGGATACCTTAGAAGTAATTGAAGAAAAAAACATTTATTCATATTAATGCAACATGTATGTAGGATTGGTTTAAAAATCGAAGATTTGTGCAACATCAAGCTAAAATATCCTAATCAATAGTTAATAACCATTGGTTAAATAAACATGAAACTCTTATGGAGTTACGGAATGTCAATGTTATTTCCACGCGTTTTTTACGAAAGTTCATGTGGACATAGTACATGCGTAACCCTCTTGCGGTTAACCCTTACTATACTCACGATAACTTTTTGTCATAACTTTGGAGCTAAACGTGTTACGGATTCCCGCAACCGCAAAAATTAAAGTACTAAAAGTGTATGACTTTTATGTAACCAGAAGCAACTACGTGTTAGATTTATATTTTTAATATCATGAAATTTATATCATATTTAAAAACAACATAGTTTACAAATAGATAAACAAAATTTTTAGACAACTGTATGTCGGAAAAATTTTCAATACTATTACCAAGCTGGAAAACTAGGTGGCCCGGGATCGCACTAAAAATTTCTTTTAGAGGTAGAAGAAATTCATAATTCATTAACAAAGATTTTCGATAGAAGGAAAAGAAAGAATATTGGTCTTCTTTTTTATGTTACGTATATTACGGTCGCTCAGAAAAATATTAATGTTAAACAAAAGCTGGACAAAACATACTCCATATCAAGAAAAACCAGAATTGAAATTTGAAGTCGAATTGATTGATGTTCCTCTAGGTTGCGACTGTTTGGTATTGAACTGCTGACTATAGAGGATTACAATTGCTTTATAGCAGACCGCAGACTCTTGAGGGTCGCGACTGCGCGATGGCAAGATGCTCACTGATTTCTGTTGGGTCTTCAATCAGGCGTACTAGCGTCAAGAGGGCTGGCCCTTTGTGATGTGCAGTTTGACAATTAGAGAAACCCTCGTCGGGTTTCCCGATTAGCTGTTAGTAAAAATTGCCCTCACTCTTACACCACAAGGCGAGAATCTTAGATTTAAGTCACTAGTAAGACAAGGTAAAACAGTAGATATATTATGCTCCAAATAACGTAAAAAAATTTTGGGGTGGTGAGGGGGGGTCTGACGGGGGTTGAGTCTATAGTTTTCAAAAATTATAGTAGACATATAAATCAAAAAATTAACAGCAGTTGAAATTTATTTCAATTGACATTATATTACAATATATATCGTGGGGGGGGGGGGGGAGGAGGGGTTGCGACTGAATTTTTTTAGAAACGTGTGTATATATAGGGAGAGAGACAGAGAGAGAGAGAGAGAGAGAGAGAGAGAGAGAGAGAGAGATTAATTTAATCCATTTTACGAGCCTTTATCACAGGCATATAGGTATTCCTGATGTATCAATAATAAAGAAGTGCCATTAATTAAATAAAATGTTACATTGATATTTATTTTTAAGAATGTACAATAGAAGTTAATTGAGAAGGAGCGTATAAATAAAATGATATAAGGTAACGCCTTTTGACTGATCAATATTATTTATTTATTGACAAGTTTTTAAAAATCATTAAATAAATTATTTCAGTCACTTTAAAACTAATGCAGTATTTTTTACCAAAAGAAATAACACATATTATGCATTACAAAAAGTTATGAACGTACAAAGGCACGATCCAAGTCTGCGTTTAAGTAGATAAACACAAGTTTGGGTAAAGCGCAGTCTTGCAGGATATAGAACTTATCCACTTAAACGTTGTATGTCTTCATACGTAGCATGCCTTACATAAAAAGATGTTATAACTATTATAATTAATTAGTAAATTAAATATTAATGTTTTTTATCAATATTATAAAAAAAATTTTTCTCTAAAGTATTTCAAGAAATTAGCTACGAATTATTCTCCAATCTTATGAATTTTTGAGGAAACTAATAATTCTTTAAAGCTCACATACTTATCTTTTCTTTCACTCAATATAATTACATTCTTAACTTTGATAAGAAGCACAGCATTCCAGATACACCAAAATACCTGAATAATAACAAGCAAAAACGTTAAACAGAACGGCACAGCAGAACAAAAAGGCCAACAGCGATATCCTCTTTCCGCAGTAAACACTAGGCTCCAACCCTGTAAATAATTCAGCGACATCACAATTACCCAATGAAAGATGGATGCCTAAACAGTCATTACCTCCTACATTAAGAATAACTCCATTCAACGGCTCCCGCGCGCGTGTGTGTGCGCGTTCCTCCGCAACAGCAGCACAGCACACAAAAGAACGCACGGGCTCGGTGCATTATTAAATATTTAATAGACGAGAGCACGAAGGCTGGGGCTCTCGCATGCGTTAGCCGCCGCGCAGCCTCTGCTGTCCGCGCGCGCATAAATCTTTCGTGCGGGGACACGCCGGACTCGTTAAAAAAAAGAGAAAGAGAGCTCCGTGCCCGAACCAACGATATTTCCAGTAAATTCCATAGCCGAGCGCGCGCCTTGTTTTCTCGTGTTTATCTTTCTCTAGAGAGACGGAAACGCCGGAGAAAGAAGCTACGAGCCTCGTAGATATAAAGCGCCGCAGCAGCCTCCGTCGCTGCCGCTGCTGCCTCCTTGCGCCCTTTTATATCTTCGCCGGTGTTCTCAAGTCGCTGCTACTGCTGCAGTGGCTCTGCGTTTCGCCCTCCTTTCTGAATGACGGAGGAGGGAGAGAGAGAAAGAGCGAGATGGATATAGAAAGCGGAAAACGGCCGCCGCCGCCGCCGCCGCCGCTTAATTAAGGGAGGTTTTGCCCTATCAATTTTACAGGGCCGGATGGCCGGCCGCGAAGAGTTCGCGAAAGTATGTAATTATGCATGGGCTCCGTGGGAATAGCGCAGAGGCAAAGTTGACGTTTAATTATTTGCGCCGAAAATGTTTCTGAGAAACAAAAGCAAAATGCCACGGCGGCAGCGGAAGCATGAGTCTCTCTTTCGTTTTATGAATGTCGTTTTTTTCGGCTGAAAAGAGAGCGAGAGAGGAAAATGCAAAAGCGAAGTTTAATTATACGCTGAATGTTTGATCGCCGGGTTAATCCTTTCGTTATTAGCTACTTTTGAGAGGCAGCGGTGGCGCGGGGTTCTCCTCTCTGTTTATACGTAAATTAGTTTCCAGCTTATTTTGTGTGTTCCTCGCAGTTGATATAGTTTCATAAATTGGCGGGGAAAATTCTAATATGGATGTGTGGGATTTTACGGAGTAGCCGCGACGAAATTAGAATTATACGATTGCGGATATATATAGTTGCGCGCGAAATTGGTGGAAATATAGTTATTAACATTTATGTAGGTTAATCCAGAATTGATGTTTATTAAAATATGACGATTATGCTGCTATTGTTTATTGCAGAATCCTCGTTAGCTGTTCGTAAACATTGGACAAAAACTTGAAATTTTCATAAATAATGTAGGACGCGCGATATATATATATACGCGTATATTTGTATAATACTAAGCGTATTTACGAGTGCAGCGGCCATAAATCACGCCGAAATATGTAGATTAATTTTCAATATATATATATATATTTCACATCGATATGAAGTCCGAGTCTTTTTGATTTTTATTGAAATTTTATAGCATATGAATGCGAGCGTAAAAAGCGTATAAAATACACCGAAGTGAAATGATCGTGAATAACAGCGCACCATTGCGACGTAAACCCTGTTACAGTTTATAACAAAAAAAAAAGAACGCATTTTCTAACCGGCCAGTACGGGGATTCGCATTAATTTTTAGTACCGGGGCCGTAAAACTTCCCGTATAATTTATAAAAAAAGACACGCCTAACATTTCAGCACTGTGAAATTGGAATACTTGTCGTCTGCTTCTGAATACAACTGTGATCGAAATATGCCGATGAAAGAATATGAACGGGTGGGATAATAACGATGGGATTTACGTCATTATACCGCGGATAGAGATATTGCGTCGATACACAATTATTACGTAAAATAATTGATGCGTGCTTTTATTATCCATTATGAAAAGCCGAAGAACAACTCTCGCAGCATCGCGTTATGTGTAGACGCTACAAGAATTGAATCCCGGATTATATATATATATATTATGAGCGCGCCTCTTTTATTATTAAAAATTGATGATCTCTGGGAAAAATATACCGTAACACCCAATATTTTCTTACGTCTAATAAAAATCTCTCGGTCGTTCATTTCCCACTGGATGAACCGCACCGCACCGCGAAGAGATAGTCCGCGCTACAGTGATGTATGGGGGGTCGACGTCGAACGCATTGCTAAACATTTTTCAATAAATATGTTCACCCCTACTGTCTTTCTCTATACTCTCTCCTTTTCACTCCCGAACTAAAAATATCACTTGCAGTCGCAGATTCGTCACGACACCCTTCCCCAGAAAAACAATCAACGGCGTGAGCCATGGAGAGAGAGAGAGAGAGCTACTCTCTCGCTTGATCGATGAATAAACCGAATAATAAGAAAAAAGAAAGACGCCTCGTTTTGGGTCATCACGCGGCCTTTCTCTCTCTCTCTCTCTCTCTCTCTCTCTCTCTCTCTCTCTCTCTCTCTCTCTCTCTCTCTCTCTCTCTCTCTCTCTCTCTCTCTCTCTCTCTCTCTCTCTCTCGCTTCTTCGGAGAGAAAGGCGAGCGTGTGCGATCGGTGCGCGCGCGTAAAACGAGGGCTTAAAAGTTTAAGCGATCGTTAACCTTTCAGCCGTTGCCGTTGCTTGCGCGCGTGGTGTGTACAGAGTGCGCGTGTACGTACGTACGTACGTCTCTATTCGAGTTTTTCTCGTTATCGTGCTCTCTGCACGTCGGGCTTTTAATGCGTTTCTCGTTCCGGCGCGCGCGCTTTTTCTAAGTCGGGCGTGCGCGAGAGCCTTTTTTTCTTCTTATATAGGAATGATCTTCATGGGGGTATACAGTGGACTAGTGTCGTAGATTGAAATTGGCCTGCCTCTTTTGCCGCACTTTAGTGTCGCTGAATTTTCCTTTGCGAGCGAGTTACGGTTATGAGACGGATATCCGAGTAATTATATTGATGGAATTTTTAATAAAGCTATTTATATGGATAGAATTATGATGTGAGAATAGGTATGCAGTAGGTAACAGTAACTTCTAAACAGTTTTGACAAGATTAAACGTCAACATTGTTTTATTATTTAAGCAGTAGATATTTATAGTGCAAGGATAGTTAAAATTGGCCAAATATATGATGCAGGTTACAATAAACATTAGCAATTTATTTGGATAACCTTTTAATCTTGGTATTATAGTGGCATACTGTAGTTGCGCACTCGAATTTCTCGTTGAAAGAACGCATTAAGAGAACAAGGAACTTCAGTTAAAGCTGTATTCCCTTTATAGAAGAAGTACGGCAAGTATCTAAGAAAACAATTACTCGAATGAAGTAACCCATCCCAGCAACTTCTCCCATTATATATCAAATGATAAATAAACAAAATAAAACCCATTTTAACAAACAACCCTATTACACAACCAATTTGCGCGATACGAATTTTTCAACAACCAGTCATTCTGAAAATAAACTTCCCTTTTGTTTATTCACACATCGAGCTTTCAAATAAACTTCGAGCGCACAATATCCTGTTCACTCACATAATTAAGTCATTCCGTTCGCCTGCTTCCCTTTTCTCCGCACGCTCAGCATCTTCTCTCTTTCTTCTCTTTCGGTTCGACTTTTATTTTCGCCGTCGCTGCTGCTGCTGCTGTGCACTCGACGTCGAACGCAGTGTACATTTAATTTCCACGAGAGCAAGATTTTGCGCACGCTGCTGCCGCTGCTCGGCTAACGTTTTATGCGTTTTTTTTCGCCAAGCCGTACGCTAATATTCATTTGATGAATATTAGCGTATGCGGTACGGGGTTTGCGTACGTTTTGAGCGCGTGTCTGAGAAGGTAAGAAGGTGTTCGACGCGATTGACGTATGGATGCTGGGTTTTTCGGGTTTGAAATAGCTTTAATACAAGTGAGAGAAATTCACGGTTGTCAACGATTACTTTTAGTTGGAATTAATATGAAGTTTCTTATAAAATATTCTATTTATACTGTATTTATATATATATATATATATATATATATATATAGTTTAATTTTGGATGAGACAAGTCCTTGTTTTAATCAGTAACACACTATTATTGAGTAAAATATATTTTCAATAAGAGAATGTATATAATTTAAAAATATTTTTTTTTTAATTTTTAAATTAAATTTAAATACCAACGCATTTATTTAAAAAAATCCAATGATTAAAAAGTCTAATTTAAACATATTGGATGATCGAAGATATAAATTTGAAACAAAAATCATGCTAATTTCAATGATGCAATAAATAACTATAAAATTGTATGAGCTTAGAATTCCGTCGGCTAATATATACAGTAAAGGACTGATTTCTTTTCCTTCCATATATTTCCACGTGGTCCACGCATTGCGTATCAATAGAACCTCGGTCTCTCCAGGAAGTACAGCGAATGCGTGGGAAAATTGCCTTTTCCGATTGAAAACCCCTGCTCCGTTTAGGCATTGCATTTTTTCCTCCCCGCTTTCAATCTCTTTTCATTCCTCGTCTAGGATTCGGCAATTTCCTGTCAATTATTAGATTAGATCTTTAGTATTCTATTCTCCTCAATAAATTCAAATTAAATCTACTATTCTATTTTACATTTTTATACATTTCTATATTTTACTGTCTACACACTGAACGAAACTTTTTTCTACTATTTAATAGAACCATTAAACATATTTTATCCTAGAATAACTAACTATTAAACCACATCTCAATCCTATCCCCCAATAATCTTTACCAACCTAAACTCTGTACCCTCACCGTCTCCACGATCCTTGCACAGCGGATCCTTCAATCAATCGCCCGCGAATCCTCTTCGCCCCTCTGTACTCTTCCTTTCATCGGTGCGTGCAGGCAGCCGCAGTACGATCGGCACGCGAGAATAACGAACGTGAAAGAGCAGGGAATCGCGCGCGCGTGTGTGCGATGCGCGCCAAGATCAATAGACGCCAGTGGCGGCACGCGCACGCGGCCCAGGGGCCGCATGAGCGCACGGGGCTGGGATGAAACATCGAAAGTGCGCGCGCGCGAGTGAGATATTTTGCTTATGAGAGCAGATCAATTGACGATACGTGACTTTTAATGGAAGTAGTTTAAAATTGTATATGTTTTTTTTGTAGGGGTTTGTAGTGTTTGTTTATTGAAATGTTGTTGAATTGTGAATTGTGAATTTTAAGTGGTAATGAAGAGGGTAGTAAAATTAAGGTATGGTTGTACTAATGCAAAGATGAATATGAAAGATTTTGAGTCTGACTATTATGAACCGTAACTACTTAAAATAGACATAACTATTGATTTTGAGCACAACGTATAATTTACTGTTATTTTTTGTTTATGATATCTGATTGTAATTTGTGCTGGTTATATTATTATATTACATTACGTATTTCATCCCATGAACAAAATACTAAAATTTGTATATTTACTTCATAAAACATTATTTATATGTACAAATATACTTCGAATTACAATAATATTCAACCAGTAAAGGCATATTATTACAAATTTCCAAATGATTAGAACGTTATATTAAATTGTTTACTCGTGTTTTTTAATTACCTTGATTGTGTACAAGTGGGTACTTAATGTATTTAGTCACGTGACGTTGTCCGATTTCGCTAATGAGAATCGTCAAATCGAGCAAAATTGGTAACTAACGCAAACAGCAATATCGGGAAATATGTTGATTATGAGTGCATGAATAATTCCGCTAAGTCATTTCTACGCGTGAATAGATTCGTCGTATAATTTTAAAACCAGATGATGGCAATGCGATTCTCGATTTTTGTTTTGTTAAATATTCCTATGATTGTTGGCTTGCAACATACATACGAATTTGTTTTCATTACTTGTAAATAATTATCTAGAAATAAATACTGTCATTAAACAATTAGCTCCATAGATTTCTCTATTCTGATTAAATATTTAAACATACAATAGAATTTTATATCAAATTAAATACACATATGGTTAACGTATTCTATCTATAAAAATTTGTATAACTTTTCACTTTGTAAACGTAAAACAATGATTTAAAAAACTTCGAAATAACATGCAATTTGCTGGAAAACATTCTCCACAGCGACCAGAATGTTATTTTTTAAGGAGATTAGACAGCAACAAGGTCTGCCAATTCCCCGGCGCAAATTGACAAAGATTCTACTTGATGCATCAAAGAGCTCCGCAGCGGTAGCGAGGAAAGGGGACGTGGTGGAAAACGAACGCAGAGCGCAAAGAGAGGCGAGGAACGAGGACAACAGAGAGGAGAGAGATAGCTACAGGGTTGGTGTATCGGTGACGTCAGGGGCAAATGTTGTTAGGCGAGAGAAAACACAGAAGCCATGAGCTTCCTGTTGTGTGGGGGCGAGATGCTGACGAGAGAATGAGAATGAAAATCTTGAGTGATTTTCATAATAAATGAGTGCTGTAGTCACACTGGTTTTATTCATGTCGGTGATTCGGAAGAATTTGTTATGATTTATAGGAGTTAAATATATATTTGAAAATAAGGAATTCTTTTTCTTTGAGAACTAGTGTAATGAAAAATATCTAAATAAACAAGAATCAGACTGAAATAAAAGACTACAAATTGTAATGACTATTCCTTCATATTCCACTATATATCCCGTTAAAATTTACAACTGTACTAATAATTACATACGAATGTTTGCAATTCTTTATTTATCATGAAAGTATGAGGTAGTTAATAAGTAAGAGTACAAGGCGCTGCGCAAAACAGAGGAAAAAGAAAAGAAAGAAAGAGACACGTGAAAAGCAAGATAAAAGAATATGAATAAAAGTACAGAAAAAATAAAAGAGACTAAGAAGTGTAAGATGCCTCGGTAGTGCTCGTCAGCGCATGCGTCTTTCGATTAGCATGTATATAAAGCGAGCGCATCGCAACCTCATACATGCTCTCGTTACATCACGTAACGCATTATACACGGAATTTTCAATGAAAATTGCGTCGGAAAACGAATTCTAGACACATGATGCCATCTTGCCCCCCCCCCCCTCTCTCTCCCTCTCTCTCCCTCTCTCTCTCTGTCTCTCTCGTTCTCTAAATGATCTCGCGGGGCATGTAAAAACGCACCAGAGAGAGTGGAACACGCGATACACGCGCGAAAAAATCCCTCATCGCCCTCGCGCCGAAAGTCGATACGGCGTAATCTTCACGGGGGGCTTTCCAAAAGTTTCTCTTGGCCTCTCTCTCTCTCACTCTCTTGGCTTTTTGACAGCGAGGCCGAGGGCGATCCGAGTCAGGAGGGGGCATTAATTAACGCCTTGCGGGGAAATTTGAAATGTATAGCATGGCCCGGAGTTGTTTTGATTTCTGGAATAAGGAGCGAGAGAGAGGGGTGGAGAGAAAGAGAGAGTTTTGTTACTACTTGTGGAACTTTGTTTACGGTTATGAAGTGCTTGGTTTAATTCAGAATTTTTTTTCATTTTTTATTCAAGATTAAAAACATGTTTTTAATCAACAATTTTAATTTGGTTTGACTTCGAATCTGATAAGTTTTAATTTTTATTAGAGTGATTCTGTTAACAAATCAATGAACACGTAATCCAATTATTAGTTCAACTTCACTATGATAAATAAGCACTGATATTCAATCAATCCTTTGTATACATATATAAGAACTCCACAAATTATAGAATAGAATATGTACAGAAATACAATATAGATTATTATAAGTAAAACGGATTATAGGATTATTAGAAAGGAAAACGGGACTCCTATTAATAAATAGTAGAGATGTAAATAAAAAGAATTGAAAGAAATAACGAATCAAAATGTAATCCTTATATTCAAGATCATTTAATAAAAAAAGAAATAATAATAATAATAGAAGACAATTTAAATGACAACATTAATTAAAATTAATGAATTTATTTATAAAAAATGACATTGTCATTTTGGACTTACAATTTTTTACCTACGACGTAGACATAAAATTGCAGTGTATATTGTTCTTGAAAAAAGTTTTTTATAATTTCAATAGATGTATGTAAGTAAAAATTTTAATTATTTTATGATTTTTCAAAAACATTATGGAATTTATTGTAAGTAAAACCAAACTATTTGTTACGTGATTAATTAGCATGAATCCTGTAACTATCCAACTGCATTAACTAGAATAATATTTTAAAATATTAGAAAATACAAGATTTTCTGAAAGTTTTATATTTAAAATCTCTTAAAATATTGGTTCTATCGACAAAAATTATACCAATATTGATAATTAAAAAACTGGATGTAGAGTAAAAAAAGTGTATCATATCTTGAAAAGCTTTTCCCTGTTCATCTTCCTTCATCAAGAAAAAAAGTTATCCATATGAAGTTCAAATAGATCACTCGATATCATAATATTTGAAGTATAGATACGTGCACATATACGTGTATGTACACGTCCACTCCCACTCGCACTGCGAATATTGAAAGTCTAAATACAAAGAAAAATAGTGTTAGAAAACTTTTGAGCAAATACCAATTTTCACGATCGCTAAAATTTTTTTGTGAAACATAGTTCAACATAACTTTTTTAATTTTCATAGAATTTATTTTTTAAATTAAGTAATTAAGTATTAGTTATTTCTGTTTAAGTAAAAGCAACAATAGACCAATTTTCTAATTTTGAATTTCGTATTTTTTGCAAAATCAATGAGGGAAACTTATTCCCACAGAATGAAGTGAACTAGAAACTTACGTATCTTTTGCATATCAAGGGGAATTTGTCCGATAAGAAATTCAATCCGAACAAATGAATGCTTGAATTTTTCATCTTCCTTTAATCTCATGCTTTTTCGTATCTCGCTCTCTCTCTCTCTCTCTTATTTAACCTGAGCTCAAACAGAGAAATCTCTCGTACCATCGATTCCAAATATTAAAGCAATCTAGTCAAGTATATGAGACTCGTCCTCGGCTCTTAAGCCACTTGAAGAAAATGCTTACCATCCGCATCCGGAATAAAACATACTTCTAAAGCTACTGTGTTTGTTTAAAACGTATTTTTACAGATTGCGAGTAGAGTATTACATGCAATAAAACATCTTTCACATTTTAATTTATAAAATTATTTAAATTAAGAATAAATAGCGTTGATATTAAATTTTATATGCGAGTTTTTGGATAATCTACCTATTTGGACTTACGTCGCTTTATCATAGATCGGCCGGAATATAAAATACTTCCCTTACACGTTTCGTGACACTTTCACATTTCGCCCAACTTTTTCACGAATCTGAAGGTAAATTTTTATAATATGCATGTTTTATTCATGTCCCCGTGATCGCTCGCGGATAAGGTAACATTAAACAAGTGGCAGCCACGTATACGTGTACACTACCGTCACTATCGCCTTGTACTTCATTCCCTCTCCTACCATTCTAAACAATATATTTTCCTTTCTCAAAACAAAGTTTCCTTTACACAAGACCTGCTGCACTTTATACCGGGAAAATTAGCCGCAGCGTCTCAAACACGGAAAGCCCCGATTTCTCATTCACCCTTTTCCCCTCCCTTCCCTTTTGTTGTCTCAAGTCATCATAAGTCAGGGACTTGCAGGGGAGTTTCTTGTCTCATCGTTGCGTTGATGTCGTTGACGTGTCGTCATCGGCCGTTATTAACAGGGCGAATCCGCGACAGGCAAACTCTCTCTCTCTCTCTCTCTCTCTCTCTCTCTCTCTCTCTCTCTCTCTCTCTCTCTCTCTCTCTCTCTCTCTCTCTCTTACTCTCTCTTGCGCTTCGGCTCGCCAATTTCCGGGTGGCGTGTCTGAAAAATATCACAAAGGATCGTGAAGTCTTTCTTTTTATCGAGTCGACCGATGCCGAATCGAACTGTCCAGGGAGAAAATGAGATAGAGGAGAAGCTCGAAGAGACTGGGAATATTCGACGCTGGAGATAAGAGCGGAATGAAGAGTAGTTACGTTTTTTGTATTTTATGTTTTTTAATATTGAAAAAGTGAAAATTATTTCACAATCTAGGAGAAACATCATGCTTTAAGTTATTAAATCGTAGGATTTATGGACTTTTTGTAATAGAAAAGAAGAAATAACGTATACTTTATGAAAATTGTCAAATAAAAAGTAAGTATAAAGACTTTCATATCAAAGCAAACGAAAAGTGTATATAAAATAACTTTAAAATATTCAGCAAAGATTAACCGAAAGATCTCAATGATAATTTGTCAGTAAATCAAAAGTGAAATTTAGGCCTTAGTACTTCTATAACAACGTAAAATTTCAAAGGGAGCTTGGTAATAAACTTCTTTATTTAAAATTATGTATTTACTAATCAATTCGTCAATAAATGAGAAGATAAATTTGTTTAGATAATTATTTTGCCATCTTTTTAAGATTTAGTATATTTTTACATCAACATAGAAATATAAAAATTTGTATTAGATCAGTTTTTTACTGGATAACATTAATAGAGATTAAAAGAGTAATGTAAAAATAAAGAATACAAAAAAGTCAAGCTAAAATCTTATTTGACTGCGTTAAGTTTGATTTAAATAATAAATTTACCCTGCACTGCAATTGAAAACGGAACGCATGTATTTGCTAATCTATACTACGCACCAATCCATTATCCAGCCAAACGAATTAAGAACCCCCGCAACAGCCAGCGCTTAATAAACTCGTTATCCTCTAGTCCTTCTCATTACGCGAGGACAACCTTTAATCAGGTTTAAAGCCGCACGAACAAATAAAGGTCGTTTACCCACACAAACGCAGCGACAACGCGCTCGCGCGTCTTCAAAGGACAGAGAGAGAGAGAGAGACAGGATGGAACGTAGGAGTTCGCAACGAGCATAATGGCCCGGTAAGAAAAATGAGCGTCAAGAAGATCGCAAAAGAGGGAAAGGGAGGAAACCGTGGACAAAGGAAGAAAAACATATATACACACACGCGCATCTATATATGCACAACCCGCACGGCAGTGGGTGAAAAAAGCACGAACGCGCTAGGAAGATATGAAAAAGTGGCGTGTGCGTCTGAAAGAGGTGCGAGTCGCTGGTGCCAAGGAGTGAGAGAAAGAGTAGCAGGGTGGGAGAAAAATGACGGCAAGAGATAGAGAGACAGCTAGTGCGGGTTATAAGAAAGACGAATAAAAGACAGGGCGGCGATGATGGCCTCGCGTTACTTCTGCGCTTTTGAAGCACACCGCCGCGGAAAGGTATATATATGGAGTAAGAAACGGAACGCGCGGAGAGAAGGAAAAAAATTAATAAAGTGAAATTCTGACGGAAAGAGGTAAGAGCAAGTTGCGGGTCGGGGAAGAATAATAAACAAAGTAAGGAGAGAGAAGAAATGGGAAGAGGTAAGTTTTTTCGTGAACTCTTGGAACAAAAAAGAACGAGCGAAAGTAACATAAAGAAGACGTGCGCGCGCGGTGTGTGGCTAGAAGTGTAAAGTAATGTTGCGTAATTTTTCTGGATGTTTTGAGAAAGTTCTTTTGACGCACGCCACTCGCGCGGTGAGGGTTAGCCCCAGCCTTATATTTAATGTAGGTTAATGAAAAGAAAGCACACGCGCTTATGTACATATTATACGTATTACACAAGCGTACTTGATTTCATACTTTGCGTATTTATACGTTCGTGCTTAATAGACGATTTTACGAGACGTCGCGGGATTATTACTTCGGGACATTTGAACGTTTGCTCAGGTAGGTCAATACCGTTATAACGTATACATATACGTTTGCACGTTCTCTCTCTCTCTCTCACTCTTTCGCTCTCACGAAAGTACCTTGGCTTTTTGCTTGGCTTTAGCGCTGAAACATGTAAATTTGCGCAAATAATTTTAATGAATAGACATGTCATTATTCAAATTGCACGGTAATAAATAGATTTTTAATTAGAAAGGGGGGGGGGGGCTAAATTACAGGATTGCGAAAGCAGCAAGTCAGGGCTCCGCGTTTTTAAAGTCACGCAATCACAAGTATTTCTCAATGCTATTTACACGACAAAGCGATGAGATTGGTGTACACGTTTCGAGAGTTACGGGTTTCGAGATAAAAAGAACCTACTGGTTGGTTTCATTTGCATAAATAATTAGATGGCGTATGAGAAAGTACGCATTATGGAGGAATATAAAAAAGATATTTTTATTTAGATCGTATATAAGTTTATATGAAAGGGATCTATTTTAAATTTAAAATAGGGTTGGAGCGTGTTGATTTATGTGACAAGAGGAAAACACTTGGATTGAAAAATGTAATGTTTTTATATTCACATCTTTTATTATGCTTTTCAAAATCATATCTATAGTTTTTAATACTATATATAACGAAATTATACACTTTTGTTATAAAAGATTCAAAAATTTCCATGTTTCTTATAAATATTAAAAACGACATAACAAAAGCTTACATTCTATGCATTCGACACGAGAGAACAGCGCTAAAACAAACCTCCATAACACTATGTCAATTTTCGAAAATCCCTTCAAAAGCACCTCGGAATCTCCTCTGAAATTAAGCGCAAAAAAGTTGCGCGACCCCTATAAACACCCACACACACATACCCGCGGATATTGTGGATCCCGAAATCAGGACTTACCATCCACACGTTCGCGTTCTCGCGCGAGTAAAAAGCAAACGCGAAAGTATACCGCGGTAGCGAATGGCGAAAGGAGATAGAGAGACAACGAAGAAAAGAAGCGCGAAAGAGAGAGAGAGAGAGAGAGAGAGAAAACTCGCTTCTGCGGCGCACCGGGTTAATGTCATGGTGCGCGGGTGCGCCCTGCGGTGAGAAGATTGAACGATCCGGAAAATAGCGGAGGTTATTTCCAACAATGCTATTTTACTCAGGCGCTGCAGTGTGGTGCGGCGGCGGGGGCGGTATAGCAGCAAAGAAAGCGCGCGGCTGCACTTTCATGCCGCGCGCGCGTGACGTCTCACTGCACGCCACAGTCGGCTTTGATTCGATAACCTTTTTCCCTACTGCTGCGGCTGCGACTCTCTCTCTGCCTACTTTCGCCTATACCTACATTTGCGGCTGTCTTTTTCTCGCGCGCAGCCGTTTTCGATTTAAATTCGAGGCGAATTCGCGGAGGTATAGTACAAGTCCTTCTACGCTAGGAAATATCAGTGAAGATTTTTATGCGTTTTCATTGACGGAGAATGTTAATGTGTGGTGAGGGTTTGGTGAAGGTTTGGTACGTTTGTTATTATGATACAGGGATTTTTCGATTTTTTATGCTTTGACTGCTGAGTGGGGTATTGTAAATCTTTGTAAATCTTTACTTTGAGAGCGTTGCGGAACGACTTTACTTTGAGTGACAAGAATGAAAGATATCGGAATATAAAGTATGTAGGAAAAGAATTTCTGAAATATTCTTCATCAAGTCTCTTTGAAGCTGCAAAGGAGAGTAGCACAGGGAGAATATTGTCTCAACCTGCTTCAATTCTTATTACATAATCCGCCTATGAGCTTGAACAGTCTGATACTTGCCTTTGGAAAATGCATCTTTCGCATAAATCTTCACCGCCTTGGAGAATAAAAAAAAATTTAACCTCTCCTCGTAAAAGTCATAATATCTATATCTATATAATATCTAATAATATCTAATCTACATATAATCTAACTGAAAGTTAGGTATGTAACTGAAATTTAATAACAATGCAACGAGAATATACATAAGAATGTTCTTAAATTTAAGAAACTTTTAAGATACAAATTTACAGAATTTTAAGAATAATCTAATTGAACGTAATTTAATATACGACTACACACAATTTGTGCCATCGGTCGGAGCCTAGTTTGCACGCATCCGCCAGGTGGCGCACTCTCTTCTGGTGGCCTCACGTACCTGAGTAAACCGGTCCGAGGAGATATAGGAGGAGATTATCCTCCTCTTTTTTTCATTATAATTTTTCCTTTACCTCTATTTCATTAACAATAGGGGGTTGCGTCCCTGTTATTACGATTATTTCGATAAATTGATCCTATTAGAAAATGTTAAGTTATTTTCAATACAAAACGAGATTCTTTACATTCTTGACATCACAATCTTGATATTGTATCGAAAAATATATATAAATGTTGTATCGATTGTTATCTTGAATATTGAGGCAAGGCAATTCAAGATCAAGACCAATCTTGCTATATCATCCTAAGATGTTCTCTGTTTTTTTATTCACAGAGTATGTATATTATAATAGAATATTTATTATTAGATGAAATAAAGAAAATGTAGTTATAAATGTTTCTTATGAAATATATGATATATTTCTTATGGAATACCACAGATACGCGTTTTCTTCCAATTTAATGTTAATGATAGCAATATATTTATTTTTAAAAATCTATTGTTAAATTTGAAATATCAAAGAAATATTTTATACCTTTTGCATTTATTATGATGGAAAGTATGTTTGCTATGAAATTAATTTAGCATTTCAATGCAAAATAAGGGACATTATTTGTTGTATATCATTAAAGTGTGAGGTTATTGACGAATAAATTTATTTACTATTCCTACACATTAAAGATATATTTTGTGTTTAGATTTATTATATTACATCCAGTAGAAAAAGTTGGTGCAGAAAATTTTAGCAAGAAAGTTTTAACAAGCAGAACAGTCAATTTTACAGATATGCTTTATATTTCTTTTTAATTAATTACCTATTACTGTCAACTATTAACTAAAATGGGAATAGATGGCTAAATGTAAATGATATTTCCTGTACTTTGATCAATTTGTCACATTTCCAGTCTAAGCTTCCCATACTTTTCAAAAAAAGTTTCAAAATGTATTAATAATAAAATTTTATGTTTTTTCGCAAAATTTTAAACCCGGATATATCAGAGATTTCAACTCGTCTTCAAATTGAGTTCAACTCCAAATGTCAAGAATATTGGCAACGCATTCACGAAAATTCATACTTTTTCGACACATAATTTGTACACTTTTTCCCATACAAAGTGCTATACAAAAAAATTAAATTTTTTTAGTTAAAAAATCATGAAAATTACCTTTTAATGAAAAAAATTAAAATTTTTTATTTTTCAGGTTACTCTAAATTTTAAACATTTGCAAATTTCATGCCAAAAATTTGTTTCTGTATTTTTTTTTATACTTTTGAAAATATTAAACCAGGTTTCAGGAGATTTAAAATTCCAGTCCTCACGGTTCACATAAAATCACCATATATATATTATAACAGTTAAAACGATGGGAAGTTATGAAAATCGATTCGCTCAAAATGCCAGGTATCAAAATAAGTTCTTAAGTGAATTCTGTGAACTCGCATATTGGATGTCTAACATAAAAGGATATTGGATGCACGCGATATTGGATGTACCAGTGCCTTTATTTATAGATCGGTAATGAAAGATTCGTACGGAACAGTCAGTCGGAATCGTAGCAAATGGGCGTAAATAAAACTAGAACTATAAGGAACGATTGTTTTATCACCTATGCCCGTAACAATAAACTTTTGAAGAATGATTTAACTGACAGTACTAAATTTTAATGCCAAAGGCATTTCGCGAATTGAGCTAGCCAGTATTGAGAGATGAAATTTCTTTATTTGTAAGTGTATACGACTTTCTTTGAGAAACATAAATATTTTAGAAATAGTTTATCGTATTTAATTTCGTTTTACGTTATTGAAACGTATCTGAAAACATATTATTATACAATATATTCTTTCGCGATAGGGTAATTATATAAATGTGTCCTTTTCTATCTCATACATAACTCGTGAGAGTAAGACAGACACATAGCAGCCCTATTGAGGGGAATACTGTATATTAGTGTATGAAATCAGCTGACTATTGTAATCATATGGTTGACCGTGGTCTAATTTTATTCATATAATTTTTCACTTTTTCTCACCTAATAAATATTTACCATGAGTGTTAGTACTATACAGATGTGGTAAAAGTAATATCATTAACTTTTAATCACTGCTTTCACGGTTTGATCGAAGCAACTTACGAAAGTTCATACAAAGAACTACTCTGAACTTTCGATTTAGATTGTGTTTGCGTTTAATTCGGTTCGCGGAAGCCTGCAGCTAGGTGAAAAAGAAAAGCAAAGATTCATGATGCTCATGAAACTACGAACTTTAATGAACATTTTACTTTGCAGTCAGAAAAAGTAACTTATGTAAGTAATGTAACCTATTTTGCAGAAAGAACTAAAAGTTTTTCCCTCGTGAGAAATAGAAAAATTTACAAAAGATTTTAATCCAGTCTAAACTTAACGAAATCTGTTTCGTAAAATTGACTTTTCATCGAGATTGCAGAATCAAATCAATCAACCTCTTTTATCCCCACACTCCTTGCTACTGTAAAATTCTTTCAAAAATAACACACGAATCATGTATTTATTTGTCTAAAACCTTCCATCAGCCATTTCAACATTCTCTCAATAATTTTTCCAATATATTTTTTCGCCAGTCGCGCGCCGTGCCAACCAATAATCGGCTAACTCGACGTAACGCTATAAGGAATCGAACAAAAGAAAGGAAAGACGGGCGAGAGGCGAAGACCGAGCGAAAGAACAAAACCGAAGCGAAAAAAGAGGTAAACGAGGGCTCGGGGCGCGCAGGACCTCGTCTTCTCTCCGTAAATCCTCGGGGCGTCCTCCTCCTTTCTCCCGTCCGGGACATTTTCTTGTCAGTCGATTTCCGTTCGGCTGCTGCTGCTGCTGCTACCGTCGTCGTCGTCGCCGCTGCGGGCGGCGATGCGTTAAGCTCAAGTAGGTGGAAAGAACGTACCTCCAACAGAGATAGAACGTCGCCGCGCCTTTCGAATCCGGGCTCTGTGCGCCACCGCGGTATAACCCGAGCCTTATATATAGTTCGGCTTTTGCGGCTGCGGGTACTATGAGAAGAAGAGAGGAAAGCAACAGGCTCGAAAAACGGGCGAGATGCGCTCTTTGCGCTCGCTCTCGCGAGAAAGTTTTCCCTTCCGCGAGCGAGCGCATTTTCGGAATTTCGCGTTTACTTATGGCGCGCGGAGGTGCAGAGATACGCGCGGAATTCTTCCGCTATTATATTTGAGTGGAAATGCGCTCGCGTGGGAGACCCGCCTTTTTCGAGGACGATAGTGCATGGTTATGTGCGCGTGACGCGGGCGGTACCGTGTGTGGGTGTCCCGAGTACGAGTTTATCGGAACTATTTCTGCTTATTTAGATCCCTCGTCGTTTTCGAGAGTTACTTTTGCCGAATGGAGCTGTGGAGTATGGTTGGGGTAGAAGGTGGGAAGCGCGGGCTTAAGCAACAAAGAAGTGCTGTTCAGTGCAACCTTTGAGATTGCTAGTTTATTTTATTTTACTGTCTTTAATAATTTGTTTCCGTAAAATTTCAAATAATATTGGACGTAGTTCATACTTAGTTTTGAATAATTTTCGATGGTTTTAGCTCTGATCTACACACTTCGAAATAATTTAATACGTTACACATAACTCAATCCAAGCTTTAAAATCGCTACCACGTCGACCCTTTTTAATATAATGATTCAGAAAAGATTGCAAATGTTTTTCGAACCTTCCGAAATAAGCAAGCACATGATTGATTTATAATATTTTCATGTTAAATAGTTGGGATGAATCGTACCCCACCGGCTACAGTAAAGGTTACGTATAAATATCTATATAAACTTTTTTAAAGTCGTTTTTTGCGAAAGATTTCGTTAAATATTCATATATTTCTAATGTTTAATGTATTTTTGCTACAAGATGCTCTTGAAATAATTTTTCTTTTTATAATTTATTGTTTTATAATGTTTTAGTGTTGTTATTTCGAATAAAATCTTTAAAGTTAAACCATAGATCTTTTTAATTTAAATTATAAATGAAAATACACACATTTGCAAACGTTTTGATAAAATTCGTCAATGTTTTACTAAGACTCCTGCAAATAAAAGAACTCTGTTATCCTTTCAGAAAATACATGAAATCCAACTTTCCATTCCGGGAACATAAAAACACTTTGTTCTGCAAAATCCTATTGTTTCGTAAGAATCGAAAAAAGTATCGATGTCAACTCCTTTTTCCCCATAACTCTTCTACTAAGCAAAACACGACCCGGTACCTCTACATACACTCTCAACCGCAAAAAAATTTCAAAACAAAAGCTCACCTCACCTTCTACAACCTATCAATCTCTCCATTCATCTCGAACCGAAAAGCGAAAGAAATAAAAACTCTCGTGCGCCCACACACACAGGTTTTATCGACAACGGGACACGGCAGGCAGCCGACTCGGCGAAACTTCTCTCGCGCTCACCTCTCGAGGGCTTTGCTATAGAGCTATAGCAATCGCTTGGCGCGACGAAGATGAGTGGCCCGGGGCTAGCCAGCGCACTCGAGATAGATAGCAGGATAGGTAGATGGCCCCGGCGCGAGGGACAATTAGAAGTTGGCCGAACACCACGCAACAGGCTCAACACATACTCACGTATACACACATACATACCTGAAGCACCTGAGAGCGTTTCTTTGACGCTGCAGCTGCTGCTTCGTTTGGGTTTTCTCTCGCTCTGGGGCGTGGCGCTCAACAGGCCTGGCGGTAGGCCAATCTTCACTGCTTCCCTCTCGCTCACTCGCTCGCTCCCTTTTCTATTTCCGCAGAAGACTTAGGATATCCGCCGCAGCGCGAGAGAGGGAGAGAAAGAGACTGCTTAATGCGACGCTGATATCGACACCGGGGCGAGTTACGGGTCTTTCGTTACGCGGAGCCGCGCGCATTCCTATAATAGTTGTCAGCGCGATTAAAACACTTATTCTTTGGTGATTTAATGTCCGTTCTGCTTTTCTCGCTGATAAGGATATTATTTTTCGTTCGAAAAATAGTCATGCCATTGAGGTTCTCAGACGTAGTTTTTCTACTCGAACTATATTATTACGGTAAAAGAATTTATTTTTTACATGCGTTATTCGTTAATGTTCTCATTTATATTTTTATATAATACATAAACATACTTCAATGCCAAATGTTATTTCTGTGGTACCATAAAGCTTTCAACGATGATAATAATATATTGGAAAGAGAATTATTCTTTGGACATAAAAATATATTCTCTAATAGTAAATGCTAAGTATTAATAAAATGTTGAAATAAATTTAAATATATACCGACAGATTAGCTTATATTGCTTGGTGAAATTCACAAAATATATTGAAATGTTTGGCTATACATTGAGACGACTTTAATACCTAAGCCCATGATGCGATTTAATTTTTTAACGCACTCAAACGCGAACGCATAAAGCAGAATCGCAGCCAAATTGAAAAAAAAAATTAATAATATAACCGTTTTATCAAAATATTCACACAGCCATTAACACGAAAACGTCGTTATCTCCATACACAATTTTCCCTTTAAAACACGTTAGAATGCAACATTTTCACGCTACTGTATATGGCTACATATACTTCCTCGCTTTATCATCGGCAAATCCACGCATAAAAATACCTTCGCCTTTCTCAGCCGAGCCACGTATATGTGTATAGGTATGTCGTAAAGCAAATAAAAAAAAAACGCGCGCACGGCACACGCGAAACATTTTCAGGCTAATTTGTAGTCTCGAGAAGCACGCGAGAGAGTCACGAGAGAGAGAGAGAGAGAGAGAGAGAGAGAGAGACTCGCGCGAGCCATAGAAATGCGAAAATCCGAAAATACTGGCGAAGGCCGGGACGTGTGAGCGCAGTCCGCTGAAGCTGGACGCAAGGAGCGACGGGTGGAAAAAAACATTCTCGCCGGATCATCCGCGTAAAAAGTGCTGCTCCAGAGAAAGCGCAGCTTTTTACCCCACTCCTCTTTGCTTGTTACTCACTTCCACTCGCTCTCTCTTTTGCTCTTCGTAGGTACTAGAACTTTTTTCTCATTTTTTTTATTGATAATTTTTCTCCTTTTAATTTTTGCCGTTTTTTTATTGCATAAAGTGGGTGAACTTGCTCTCTCGACTAAATGTAGTATTTTATGAAATTGTATAGGAAATTATACTATCTCGTTGAAATTAAATGTTCACGAGGATATTATATTTTTGCGCAATTCTTGTACTCTAATGACTTTCACGTGGGAATGGGTGATTTAATTTTTAATAGATTTCGTCAAATGCAGTTTGAAAATAAAATTTAACAGTCATTTTATACGATTTGTAGATGTACCTGATATTTCCATTTCGTTGCGTATAATATATAAGCTTCGACGAGGAACGGAAGTTATAACAGCTCTAATGCCATATAACTAACAATAAACTAGCGAGCTGCCGCAAAATGACTTTCTTCCATGTAAAATTATTACAGTCGATAAAGCTTACACGAAGGGGAATTTTTATCTCTAGTCGATGGAACTATAAGCATTAAGGATTGCAAAAGAAATTCAGATTTTCGTAATAGCCTTTGCATAACGTCTCGAATTATACTATATAACGCCTCATAATGCACTTCTCGTGTGCCTGCGGGTTCTAAGTAGGTTGAGGGTAGAGTGTAGAGGTAAAAGTGATTTTCATACGTGTGGCAACAACGAGTTAGCGCTGTTCTAAGATCATTTTCTGGTACGTTACCAGCCATATATTACACGAGGACCTTGGCGTGAGTTCACGTCTAAATAAGTATCAAATAAACAAGTTGAAAGTTTATCTTTGCAGGAAAATGAAGGCATCAAAGGTGAAACATGATTGGCAGTTTATGTAAATTGATAATTTTATAGGTTATTATTTTAATATAAAGGTAAAAGACGTTAAAGTTTGCTAAGGTCTCGTGATTGATATAATTTGATAATTCATGTATGTTTTTACAGTATTACAAAGAAAGGGGTGGTGGCCACACTTTTTATATTTTATTTTATCTTATAAAATCTGCGTTGCATTAAAAAATTATACATTCATTTTTAAAGTGGTTTCCTTGAGAAGTACTCACACTGTCTCAACTTCTAAAATAAAAAGTCTTGTTGTAACGAGTATTTTTTTGTAAAATTTATTTTGTGCCAATTATGAACAGCTTTGGATTTCAATAAAAACACATTTATTTTTAGTTTCGCGATAATCGGATACATATTTTAACTTATACTTGTATTGTAATAAAGAAAAACTTTAAAGATCTTTCTATTTTCTTTTTATAGATTTACAATACATTTTTTAGGATAAAAAATATTTTTCTTTTTTAAAAACTATGTATGCACGTAATCAGCTTATTTGATAGCAGATCGATCATCAAACGTGGGCTTTGCCCATTTCTTTTTCAATTATAACACTATGAAGAGAACTTCTCGCTGTTTTATTCTTAAGACACTAGGAAGAAAACGGGTGGCGGCTTCGCTGCCACCCGTTCTTTTTAAACCATTGCCATATAATATCAAATTAAAGCTCAAAGTATTGCTCAATGTATTCTCATCTTCTTATCGATCAACATCCCTATATTGGCTAATTTTATATTTCCTTTTTATAAATAAAAAACAAGCTATATTACCCACCAGTTTACGTAAAAAAACTGAAAGATGAAGAAAATCAATAACCTTATCATAATTTATCTGAAGTTTGTCTTAGTCAAAGGATAAGTAATAAATTCTTGTTATGCTTCCTTTATAATTCCTTTTTTATAGTTTCGCAATGGTTCATCAACACACCCATAGAGGCTCAAAACAATATTTCCATCACCTAAAAATTCCATCGAAACTAAAAAAAAATCCTATTACCCATTTCCGTCATCAAAATCCAATCTGAATTTCATTAAGCAACGTCTACACCAACCTTACATCCTTACAATCAGACGCTTGCAATTACACGCCTACAACACAGACATCTTCACTCCATATACACATACACACACATACCCAACAGGCGCGCGCGTCGTCTGACCGCACCAGTCCTCGTACTACTCGCGCGTCGTCGTCGTCGTTGTCGTCCCTTCGCGGAAGTTCCGCATTACTTGGCGCGCACGCGTCCCGTGTCAACACAACTAATAACGAGCTACAAGCCTCGAGCGAGATTGCCCTCGCGTCGTTGCGGACGAAGAAAGCGTAAGGGGTGGGGGAGGGGGGAGGAGGAGTGTCAGGCCTTATCGCCGACGATAAATAGCAGCGTGGCGTGCCCGCGATTGGCCCGCGATTGCGGCAGCAAGTGGTGTCTCGTGCTGCTAGCTCTTTCTTTCTCGAGAGAGAGAGAGAGAGAGAGAGAGAGAGAGAGAGAGAGAGAAAGAGAGAGAGAGAAAGAGAGAGAGCAAGAGAGGAGTGGGGCTGTTTTACAGGTCCGGTGAGAGAGCAAATTACTTTTATCGCGATTACTTCGGCCGACGGCCGTTCGGATATGGGCCACTATGATATTTTAATCGGCGAACAATGGTCGCGGTTGATGTGTGGAGTTCAGAATGCCGTAGATGAAATGGTAGGACTCTATCTGTGTAGCAGTTAGCAAGGGAATGATGCATTGCGGTGAAATAAGTGTACGATTAAGGTTAAAGTTTATGACGATTAAGTGTTATTGAATCAATGGAATACAAACTCCCTATCAGGTATAAAGTAGAGTTCAGTATGCAAAATATTCAAAATTAGGTGAATAATGTTGAATAATGTTAATTACTTGTTTGTGAATACGCAAATTTGAATTTGTCAGCTAATAAGTTTTGTCATGTTTTTATTTACTTTCTGTATTCTGGTACATAATTCCAAATTATCTATCGTTAATTTAATTATTTAATCAAAACAAGATTATTGCGTTACTGCACTGTTTGCAATAATTATGTAATCTAGATACAAATAATTCATTTTATAATATTTGTACGAACAGATTAGTATATATTTGACTTTAAATTCACGTGGACAGTTATTACGATCTTTATATTGATGTAATATTGGTGCGTATACAGGGTAATTTATCATTATTGTTGAAAATTAAAATCAACAGTATTATAGTCAATTAAATAAATATTTATTCATTATAAATCGTTGTACACCTCAAAACCTCCTCCTGTATAATTTATACAATATTATCAGTTAATAATTAATTGCATGTGATTTTGATATTGTATTATTGTTTTGCCTCAATATTCAAGACAATAATCGATACAATATTTCTATACAGTTTTTGATACAATATCAAGATTAAGGTGACAAGAGCGTAAAGAATCTTGACTTGTCTTGAAAATAACTGAACATTCTGTAATCGTAATACTTTATCGAAATAATCATAATAGCTAATTAAATGAAAACAATTATTTAACTCGCATACAAAGGCGCGTTTCTTAAATCTATATCCCCTCGGACCGACTTAGGTACGTAAGGCTACAGGGAGGGGATGCGTCGCCTCACGGTAGCATGCGAACTAGGCTGTGACCGGCGGCACATATATGATGGCGGGAAAAATAAAATTTCAAATTTTGCATTTATTTATACTTGTGCCAAAATTTAATTGTTTTTGTATTGAACATTTGTATATTAAATTACGTTCAGTTACATCATATTAAATTACGTTCAGTTACATCATTCTCAAAATTCAGTAACATTTGTAACTTAAAAGTTTCTTAAATTTAAAGACTTTAACGGTAAATCATTTAAAAAGGTCTGAAACCCAAATACCCAGGGGTGCGAGGTAATCGCAAAAAAGGGAGCTACGGAAACGTGCGACAGTGAACGAATCAATTATTCTAAAAAGTCATAACCAAAATAGCCGGAGGACGCGAGGTCCTCGCTAAAAAAGGGAGTTATATATAGATCTGCGACGATGAGCTAGTCGATTATTTAAAAAATTCTTAAACCCAAATCGTTGGGTGATGCGAGAATTGGGATCCGCATAGAAGGGAAAGGCACGCAGACGTGCCACTGTAAGCAACCCATTATTTTAGCAATTCATTAACCCACAGAGCCAGATGACGGAAGACCCATACGACAACTTAAATTCGGATAGCCGGAGAAGTTTCACACAAAAAAAAGCAGGTGCGCAGTTACTGCATACTTTTTTAATAATCCACTCTCTTACTACCACACATGTATGTAACTTTAGGCTATTTGGACTAAATAATCTTTCAAATAATCGACTCGACTATAGTCGTACGACTGCGTGACTGGTTCCTCTTCTACATGGACCTCATGCCCCCGGACTATTTGAGCTTAAGCCTTTTTTAAATAGTCATCTATTGTACTATTGTATTTTACTATTTGACTTCAACGTGCCTTCTCCATCTACGCGAACCTCGTCTCCCTCTGCTATTTGGGTTTAAGACTTTTTACAATAATCGTAAAATAATAATAAATGATTGGTCACACGTCTACGTAAGTCAATATGATCAAGAATTTCAAGACAAGACAATAATACTTTTCATATTGACTGACCAGACCAAGACAAGAGAAATTTTCAAGGATTTAAAAGAGCGAGACAATAATTATAGAAATACTGTATTGTCTTGCTCTCGTGCAGCTCTAAAATGATAACGAATACGTAATGGTAATTGCATTATTAACAAATTTTCCAATAAACACAAGCATTGCATTGTACCTCCCAAGATAGTAGGTGAACTGCTTACCCGGAATAGTCCTTGGAAATCCGTTGCACAGTGTCCAAATTTATCTTACAATCAATAATGACCAGGAATACTCAAAATCATCCTATACACGTCCCTATGCTCCCTGTCTTACAATGTATCCGCACCTAGCGGTTAATTTTAAACTTATTTCACCGGCAACTACGCCAAGTACACAAATCCCCCTCTCCACACCTACACACATATATGTGCACTTAGCACGCGCGAGAGTCAAACATTTTGCTTCGCGTTTACTCCTCTCCTTCGCGAGGCGGAACCGCGTCGCTCTCTCCGCAAATTGGAAAATCGGCTTAATGAGACTTATCCCAGTTAACGCGTCGCGCACTCGTCGTCGTCTGCGCCGCCGCAGGTGCTGCTGCCTGCCACCCCATATGCGCGAGCGCGCGCGGATTTTCCGGCCCCGAGGATTTTATCTCTCGAGTGCGCGCGTGTGTATACAATCGGATTTGAGAGCCGCGCGACGGCGCGCATTAGCCTGGCTCGGTTATTCCGCGAGAGGAACCGCTTCGTCTTGGGCGTCGTTTTTTGCACACGACACAGCCGCGAAGATTAAAGTGCCCTTAATAATGTGGCCGCCTTTTTTACCCAGCGTTACCCAGCGCCGCAGCCGCGTGTGAGCTCTCGTGTAATTTTCTGTGTAATGGGGAAATGATAAGGTTGGAGGCGCTGCTGGGGATTCAAGAGCACTGGGTGAGAGAGCATATTGCTGCTAGGCTGGATTTGGGATAATAATGCGCCGAGGTTTTTGACCGGAGAGGAGCGGATGCCAAGATGCTGCTAGCTAGGGAATTTGAGGAGATAGAGGTTTTGCATATTTATGGAGTATGAGAGACGATTTGGGTTTAATTTAATTTTGTATTATTGAAAACTATTTTACTTTGACTTTTATTATAAAACATATTTTGAAATGATTTGAAAGCATATTTTAAATGTGTATGAACATTTTTTTCAACACGAAAGAAAATTTGTCGCCAAATTCAGTGTGAATAACGTTATTATTTTGAAATAATGAATCTAAAAATTCTTTTAGACTTTGAAAGCTTTCTAATGTTGAAAATACAAATGCACGAATAAATATGATATGCTGCAGCGTTTGCCTATGGAAACATTTTTCTCATGTGGATAAATTACATAAAGAAAAGAAAAATTGTGCTTCAAGTAATTGAATTACTTTATATAAATAATAATTTCAGTTCTTCTACATACCAAAAAAATAAAAAAACAATAACTAACATTTTCCTTACTTCATATACACTCAACCATTGCATTTCACAACCATCACACAAATCTACTTCCCACTCAACGTTCCGACCACCACCCCCTCACATCCACGAATCATCGGGCCGAACCTTTCCAACCACTCTTTCCTCTCCCATCCGTGCAGCCGGTGGCCCCGACCGCGCCGTTAATATCACAGTTATTATTATCGAGCCGCGATGACGACGATCACGACGCGGCGGCCAACGTCATCGTCGTCGTCGTCGTCGGCGGGCAGCGAGCGACCGACCGTCCGTTAATTACGCGACCAGCGCGGCCGCGCGGCCGGGACGTATATACAGCCTCAGCGGCCGCGGCGCGAGAGGATGGGCGCGTCGATAAATCACCGCGAGCGCGCGTGGCCTCGCGAGACTCTCGTGTGTGTGTATGTCGCGAGTTCAACGCTCTAATTTCGGGACGTTCCAGGAGGACGCCAACAGCCGCGCGGTGGGAAAAAGGCGGAGTAACATGTGCGGGAATGAGATAGAGGCTGGGTGGTGCTGGAGGAGAGGGGAAAAACGGAGAGATGCGACGATGTATCAGGAACGCGGGAGGACAAAAAGTGGCGAGAGAGTGGTACCGTGGATTTAACGGCGTTGATTTTCGGAGGATGAGGTGCGTTCGAGTGGTACGGTGTTTTTGTGGGGTGGGAGGATGTTTATCACGTTATGTAGCTTCTTTAGTCGAACAACTGGAGATATGATTAGGATTATTATATATTAAGTATAATTCAATAAAGTCAGATAGAATGGTTTTAATATAGAGATCGCCATATATATTATCTAGGGTTCAAAGAACAATTATTTCAACTTTTCTGTGAATTTGATAATCATCTGTCAATCAAGGTGTATAACTGAAAGACAACTATACAATATTCTTCTAATCCAAAGATAATCGTATATAAATTTTCTTTGCACATCGCGCGTTATAACATTTAACTTATTATCATCTTTCATATTTTTTTCGTCGAAGCCCGATAAACAAGGCTTGTAACAAATCACATATCACACTCGGGTCACATCATCAACACCGCTCCAACAGCGACGCTTGCCCGTCTTCGAATATTTACCGTCATAATGCCGGAGGTAAGCAGCAGCGCGCACCAGCGTCAGCTCTGTGCTGCTGCACTTGCGCGCTTTACAATGCAAACAGCCCGGCTGGCAGTGCGATAGCGCGCAGGTAACGCAGCAACGCATCCTGCGCGCCATCTTTTGTGTCGCTGGCGCGGCGATAGTCGCTGTGAATATATGATTTACGGAAGATTTCGCGTTTGTCCCCTCTCTTCCCTTTTTTCCCGTTATTATTACCGTTGCCGAGTGCGCACTCGACAAGATCTCGCGTAAGTTTGTATGCAAATGTGGCGAGTGAGGGAATTTTTGCCCTTTGTCTCGTGCCCCGCTCGCGCGCTAGGGGAATTTCAGAGGAAAATAAGAGTCGTGCTCAAGTGCACGTCTTCTATTGGGTGCGGAGGTGTTTAGGAAAAGGGTCGTACGGGATAAGGATAATGCAGATGTATCATGTAAAAGGGACACAGAAAGAGATAGGGCTCCGTGGTTCGTATATATGCACGGTAAAAGTATTTATTTCTTTTACACGGGAACATAAAGGAAATGCGTTTTTATGTTTACTTTGTGGTTGCGTAACGAAAGCAGCTTCATTTTTTATGGATATTAGTATAAAAAAAAAATTATACGTACCTTGAAACATCATCAGAATTGTTTTTTAAAGCCGCACAAAGTATGTATTACACCCAACTATACCTCCGTATTCGTAGCGATAGCATTTCACAGGCTTAATCCCATTATCTCCGTTCATAAAACATCATCACAGGCAAGTATCTCCCGAAGAACTTGCAACTCTCGAGTATCTAGTAAACAGAAAAGATCAAAAGCTCTCACCGATGCACTTCCGCGGGCCTAACTACCTTAATCAGCATCTCACCCTCTCAAGGCACTCAAGTACTTCAGCTCTCCCCACCCCCCAAAAAAATACCCGCACGTCTTCTCCAGACGAACATCTCCTCCTCCGCGAGTTATTATTATATACATATACACGTGCACAGTTCTCCGCTGTGGCCTCGCGCTTCGCACGAGTGGGCATAAAGGTTAGCCGGCTAAGAGGGCTCACCGACGGAGAAGACGACGACCACGCGCGTTCTTCCATAATGCAGCGCCGCCGCCGCCGCAACCTCCGCAGCACCGAATTCGGCCGGGGAGAGATATTCTCTCTGCAACTTGCGGCTTATTGAATTAATTACAGTTGATTGGCAATTACCGCGAGGCTGCCACCGTTGCCGCTGCTGCCCTCTCCCAACCATGATACACACGTACTATGTAGTTGTTGTTGGAGGGATAGAGAGAGAGGGATGCGGTCGACCAGTTATGGCAAGTTTTGTACTTGAAGAGATTAACTCGACGGTGTCTCTGTGTGGGTGTGTGCTGATTATCGGTGATGCGAAGTTGAAGTCAAGTTAGAGGGGGGTCGCGATATTGTGCTCGATGATCATTGTGCTGCGCGGCGGAATTACAACGGAGGGTTGACGCGAGCTAATGGGGCTGAGGAAGTCAAGTAGAGGTGGATTAGTCAGACGGCTGCCGCATCCGTCGTCCCATCCTCCGAAATTCAGAGTTGTTTACGTTGTGAAAGCGGCTTAAGATGAGCCGCAAGTTCGGAAGATCTACAAAAGTCGCCGGGGAGAAAGTTTCCAGAATACAGTTGACCGAAAAACTGGGAATTGTCGTTTAAAATTAAACATACATTTCGACGATTATTTGATTACGTGCGGCATTTTCATCGATGAGTTAATTGTTTCGGATCATGGCGGTTGAATTCAATATTTTTGTTCGGTTCGGGGAAATTCGACAGATAGCGTGGTATAATAATGACATTAGGATTCCCCGCGGAGGAGTCATTTATTTCTCAGATAATTCCTCCTTCTCCTGCGATTCGATACACGCGTACTGCTTACCGTTACGTGTACAAAGCCGTGCAAATCCTCGCGTATACGTGAACTAGATGAACATCGAAGATAATGTGAGCGAAGAGGAACAAGGAGAGAGAGAGAGAGAGAGAGAGAGAGAGAGAGAGAGAGAGAGA